>JAUMHN010187529.1:0-21591 GCA_032360265.1 Heliamphora ciliata
GTTTAGTTGGATCAGTTTTGATGCCCCAAAATCGAAACCAACATAAACTTATTTTTAGTAAGAATTCTAAGTACTGCTGAACTATTTTAACTTGTGAGAGCTAAATCACCCAGTTACCTTAGGATTGAGTCTTAGTATTATACATAAGAGTTGTGGAGAATATTTTTATCAAAATTGTGACAAAAAATCAGAACCTAAATGTTGCTGTAATATACAAGTAAGTGGTTGGAAGTTGGCTAATAAATGATTAAGTGTATAGTGAAGCATGTTTTTGTTGTGTAACATGATTTATATGTTTTATTTGATTTAAATTAGGGAATAATTATTAAATGTAAATATATGATAACAGATGACTATGCTATGAGATTTGAACCATGTTTTGAAAGTTGTACCTTATGCTTTAAATTCTTGTACCTTGTGCTTTAAAGATTTGTACCTTGTGCTGTGTTGGTTTGTACGTTGTCAGGTTTAGTGTTATGCTATGCTATAAGCAATTGTACTTCTGGATATATGTTGTATCACGTGGGCGTTGCCATCATTACATTCATAGCACGTTGAAGTCCATCTTGTATATGCTTAGACCGTTGTGGGGTTAGAAATGTTGGAGTCATCATTCCTTTGGTTATAAGTCTAGGGCGTCCCTAGTGTGCCGGTATTTGTGAAATGTTTTGGGATGAATTCCCTTTGAACACCTGGATGCATCCTCGGTATATAGATACTGGTTATAATGGAAAATTGTTGGGCACTATGGGTTCGTCGTTAGCATTATGATATTAGTACTTTAGACTTTGGGTTGCCATTAGCAAGGGCATCATGACTCTTAAAGTGGGTGCATTAGGTACACAACCAGATTTGCATCGATCCTGATTGCGTTCAGCAACACAGCTATATTGCACCGATCCCCACCGCACGTCGTTGTGATTGAATAAAATAGCAGGGGCATGAAGTTCGACGACGGAGTTATCCTTCACAACGAAGCTCGATTGATGGCTTACTGATCAATTTATCCAATGAAGTCTACTCTTGGAATTCTTTGCATGGAATTCTATTGTTTGGTTTCTTGGGTCGTGGAGTATGGTTGGGTTGGGCACTTGCATTGCACTTATTACTGCATCCCATACATGATTAATTGGTTTACATTTACCTACTTACTGTTCGTATATCTTCAAATTTGAATGTCTCCTTGATATATAAATGTTTTAAATGCTGTATGGAATTTGTTTTGGTGAATTTATTGTTGGAAGCAAGACTGTCAAGATCTTTGTTTTTGCAAACGATTAACGGAAAAAATTTAATTGGACGGACAATCGCCAAAACGGGCTCCAGATAAAATTTTTGATGACGAACGATCAAAATAAAACCCGTGTATCCAAAATTAATTTAGAAGAATACCTTTTTACCGGTCGAATCTTTAACTACGATTTGAATCCACGTTGAAGCTTCTGTCAGATCTTCTACTGTATTCCCTTATGCAATTCTTGGATAAAGTGTGGGCTATAATCCTTCGAGAACTCATAACAGCAGAACCAGGACAAGTTTAGTCTTAGAAGACAAGTTATGAAGTTCGTTCAACCTACCCGTATATATATAGGGCTATAGCAGGAATCTGGGGAGTAATTATGAGTAAGACTTTCAGTGGATAATAGACACGTATCTGTAGTTTCAGCAATTAAGCAAACCTCATAGCGGTATCTGCAATTATGAAAAATCAGCAGCAATTTTTGTAATTTTCATAAAACACTGAATTATAATTCACACCACTAAAGAACTATAATTGCACTTTGACCCATAATCTCAAGACCATATAGCATTGAGCTCCTGTTATTAAATTCTTACCATTTCTCCCCACGTTAAGATTTTCGATACCTGCTAATTAAATTTAATTACTGACAATTTAATTTAAGCGACATCTTGATATTCCTTAAACCCTTCTGCTTAATTTATTTGACCACCGAATAATCAAATCTATCTGTAGGGTTTGACCCGGTCAAAACTTATAAGCTTCCTTAAGGGGGTATCGTCAATCCTGATCTTTCGGGACGTGAATACCGTCAATAATTAATATTTATCATATAAATAGTACAGCTATCTAACTCACCAGGAATATAGATCAATATATGATCATACCCTTTAATGAATCAAAACAACGAATGTTAAATATATGTAAGTCAATAATTATTTCAAGATTAAGAGGATAAACACTATGCATAATAACCTTAGGGTGTGAATTAATTTATATAGTCAGTATAAAATTAATTACCTTAAATGTCCTGTTTAGTACACACAAAGTGTTCTAGCATATAGAGTTGGAATAATAGATGACGCTATTATCTGTTCCTCGTAACCAAGACAGGCCTACTAAAATTCTGTGCTACAGTGGTACCGATGGTATGTCCATTTCCATCTAAACTGTGAACATAAAATTTATATTATACAAGAACCTAAAATCTGATCTTCTGTGTGTAAGCCGTACTCTACACACCAAATTAAATACTATACAGAATATCAGATATCCATGCATAACATTAAAGAAATAATACACATACATTACTCATAAAGATTCTCGTAAACTAAAAAATTAATTTTATTAAAATAAAATTAAATACTAAAAATATGATCTTCAGTATACCAACCATAACAATCTACTACTTATACTCAAAATTATGCTACCATACATCTGACTCCCATGTCCGGTACATGACTATCAAAAGTCTTAGCCGGTAAGCTTTTTGTAAAGGATCTACAATGTTGTCTCCTGATATAAGCTCTATGTCTGACTGAAAATCTCAGTCTATGTACTCCAGTGGTACTAGACTGTCTGTCTGGTAAACCAATATATAATCCTTAATCCTTTTTAGGTAATTGATTATATTTTTTATCGCAGTCCAATACTTCTACCCTGGGTTAGACTGATATCTGCTAATCATACCAACGGCAAAGCAGATGTCGGGTCTAGTGCAGAACATAGCATACATGAGGCTTCCTACTGCCGAAGTATAAGGAACCGCCTTCATCTTCTCTATCTCATCAGGTGTCTAAGGACACTAATCCTTGGATAGAGTGATTTCAAACCTGAAAGGAAGAAACCTTTTCTTGGAATCTTGCATGCTAAAACAAGTAAGGATATCATCGATATATTTTGCTTGTGATACGCCCAACATCCTTTATTTCTGATCTTGCACAAACTTGATCCCAAGGATGAGACTAAATTCTCTTAAGTCCTTCATATCGAACTGTGTAGATAACCATACTTCAATCGTAGATAATGCCCCCACATCATTTTCTATGAGCAAGATATCATTTACATAAAGTATTAGAAAAATCACCACGCTTCCGTTACGCTTCTTGTATACACAAGACTCATCTGGTCTTTGATCAAAATTATAAGACTTAATAGCTTAATCAAATCGAGTGTTCCAAGACCTCAATGCTTGCTTAAGTCCATAAATAGATCTCTTAAACTTACACAACATGTGTTCCTGCCCCTTTGCAATGAATCCGTCTGGTTATATCATGTAGATACACTCGTCTAGACTTCCGTTAAGAAAAGCTGTCTTGACGTCCATTTGCCAGATTTTGTAATTGAAATAAGTGACAATGGATAACAGAACCTGGATAGACTTAAGCATAACTACCGGCGAAAAGGTTTTCTCATAATCGATCCCTTCTTTCTGGGTGAACCCCTTAGCAACAAGCCTAGCTTTGAAGGTTTCAATCTTCCCATCTACTCCTCTCTTCCTCTTGTAAATCTACTTGCATCCTACGAATTTTATCCCTTCGAGTGGTTCTATAAGTTTTCAGACCTGATTGAAATACATAGATTCCTTCTCTGAATTCATAGCCCTATGCCAAAGAATTGCATCTTTGTCTTGAAGTGCTCATTGTAATTCCAGGGTTTAGTATCTAGTTCTATCGGGATCCTATCAAAAGACTCTCCCAAGAATATATACCGATCAGGCTGATGAGTAATCCTCTCACTACGATGAGTCACTACCTGTGTCTGTGTACTAGCAGTAACACTCTGTACAGAATCTGAACCCTGTGAACCAGCACTCTATTCTTGATTTGCATCTATCCCGATAATCCTCCCACTACGACGAGGTAATGGAATATCAGTGACTTGTTCTTCTGTTCTACTGGTATTTCTTCTCAGTTCTTCCAGAATAATATTGCTTTTGAGCTTGTGATCCATAATATAATTCTCTTTCAAGAATCGGGCATTGGTGTTGACAATGACCTTCTGATCTTAAGGATTATAAAATAGATCACCCTTCGTTCTCTTAGGATACCCTACAAAGAAACAGATTTCTATCCTCGGCTCCAACTTACCCGCGTTCCCTTTCAGCACATGTGCTGGACACCCTCAAATCTGAATGTGTTTCAGACTAGGCTTATCCTTGGTCAACAATTATATGGGAGTAGAAGGTACAGACTTAGAAGATAACAAGTTCAGAATGTAAGCCGCTATCTCTAAAGTGAGTTTCCAAAATGAATCGGGTAAACCTGAATAACTCATCATGGTCCTTACCATTTCCATAAGAGTTCTATTCCTTCTTTCTGCGACACTATTCTGCTACGGAGTGGCAGGTGCAGTTAACTAGTATGTAATCCCCTATGATTATAAGTAGTCCTTAAACTCTCTAAAGAGGTATTTCCCACCACGGTTGGATCGTAATGATTTGATAGTTTTACCTAGACACTTCTCCGCCTCCGCCTTGAATACTTTGAATTTCTCAAAGCATTCAGACTTACGGTGCATCAAGTAAATGTATCCTTACCTTGAGTAGTCATCAATGAAACTGATAAAGTACTCAAAATCGCCTCTAGTCCAGATTGTCATAGGACCACACATCAGAATGAACCTGCTCTAATGGTTCTTTAGCTCTATAGCCTTTGACCGAAAAGGGCCTTTTGGTCATTTTACCTTCTAAGTAAGATTCACAGACTGGAAGTGTCTCCACTTCTAATGAACTCAAAAGTTCATCTACTACCAGTCTATTTATCATTTTTAGATTAATATGACCCAAGTATAAGTGCCAATGAAACGTTTGGTTCATTAAAGAAGAAAATTTTCTCTTATATGATAAATTAGATGTGTTATTCATTTCAGTCAGTTGCAGTATAGGAGAGATTGGAGTAATAATATAATGATCATCCACTAATGTACCAGAATAGATAAACCGTTTATTATCCTTAATAACAACAGAATTATTAAAATAAACCAAATATCCACAGCACTGCGCCGCCAACTTTCTAAGATTTTTTTGACCTCTTTCCGAACTCCATTTTTAATGTACTTTATATCAAAAGAGAGTTTTTGAAAAGTACTATTTTTTATGAAAAAATCTGGTCAAAAATAGCTCGAAAAAATACCAGAAAACTGCCTAGAACAGACTGCCACTGCTCACTAACGTCGCCACTTAGAACCGCTAACTTCTCGAGGCTTTTTCGACCTCTTTCCGAACTTTTTTTTCAATGTATTTTATATCATTGGAAATATCTCAAAAGACAATCTTTCTATCAAAAGAACTGCTCGAAAATAGCTCGAAAAGCTATCAAAAAACATCCTGAAAGCTGCTGCCGCCAGGTGTCGCCGCCGTCGGCCTGTTTGCCACCTGTTTGGGTTGTGAGTTTGGCCCATTTTTTTGGTTTTTGATAGTATTTTGATGTATATTTTATTGAAATTTTATGTTTATAAATATACGCAAAAAATAGTACAAAAAACGGCCCAAAAAATCATAAAAATTGCCGCCGAACCCCTTCAGGCAAAGCCGCAGGAACTGGGCTATTTTGGTTATTTTTCCTCGTCATTTTTTACTTTTTTATGCTATTTTTATTCATAGATACTACAAAAAAACTCACCCGAAAAAACCATTTAAAACCATAAAAAACTTATCGCGATCCATGGCCCGTAAAAACCTGAACCACCGCGATGCTCCCTTCGTTCTTGGATATGTTCAACCTGTTCTTAAATAATCTAAATAGATATGTAAAAATATGAAGCTACCTATTGCATCGATCCTATGTCACAAAGGCTCACATTCAATCTGTCACGGTCAATCCCAGTGATTAAAAAATAATCATCATTCAACCATTAAATCAAACATGAAAAATAAATGATGATCATAAAATAGGGATTAGAACACCTGCAAAACAAAATTAGCAACAGTTCTAAAACTACCTAGCACCGATAATCGAAAATAAAAAATAAAACACAAAACGAATCTGATACCAATTGTTGAAGGCAAGACTGCCAAGATCATTGTTTTTACAAATGGTTAACGGAAAAAAATTAACTGGACGGACAATCACCAAAACGGGTTTCAGATAAAATTTTTGATGACGAACGATCAAAATAAAACATGTGTATCCGAAGTTAATTTAGAAGAATACCTTTTTACTGGTCGAATCTTCAACTATGATTTGAATCCGAGTTGAAACTCTTGTCAGATTTTTTACTGTATTCTCTTATGCAAATTTCAGATACAGTGTGGGCTATAATCCTCCGAAAACTCGTACCGATAGAACCAGGATAGCTTTAGTCTTAAAAGACAAGTTATGAAACTGGTTCAACCTGCCCGCATATATATAGGGCTACAGTAGGGACTGGGGAGTAATTATGAGTAAGACGTTTAGTGGAATACAGACACGTATCAGTAGTTTCTACAATTAAAAAAATTTCATAGCGGTATTTGCAATTATGAAAAACCAGCAGCGATTTGTACAATTTTCATAAAATACTGAATTATAGTTCACACCACTAAAGAACTATAATTGCACTATGACCCACAATTTCAAGACCATATAGCATTGAGCTCTTGTTATTAAATGCTTACCATTTATCCCCACGTTAAGATTCTCGATACCCGCCAATTAAATTTAATTACTGACAATTTAATTTAATCTGCATCTTTATATTCTTTAAGCCCTTTCGCTTAACTTATTTGACCGCCGGATAATCAAATCCACCTGTACGGTTTGGCCCGGTGAAAACTTATAAGCTTCTTTAAGGGGGTATCGTCAATGCTGATATTTTGAGATGTGAATTTCGTCAATAATTAATATTTACCATATAAATAATACCGCTATCCAATTTACCGAAAATATAGACCAATATAAGATCGCACCCTTTAATGAATCAAAACAACGAATATCAAATATATGCAAACTAATAATTATTTCAAAATTAAGAGGAAAAGCACTATTCATAATAACCGTGAGGTTTGAATTAATTTATATAGTCAGTATAAAATTAATTATCCCAAATGTCCCGTTCAGTACACACAAAGTGTACTAGCACAGAGAGTCGGAACAATAAACGACGCTATTATCTGTTCCCCATAACCAATACAAGCCTACTAAAACTCTGTGCTATAGTCGTACCGATGATATGTCTGTTTCCATTTAAACTGTGAACATAAAACTTGTATTTTGTAAGAATCTAAAATCTGATCTTCTTTGTGCAAGTCGTACTCTACACATCAGATTAAATATTATACAGAATATCGGACACTATGCATAATATTAAAGAAATGATACACATACATTGCTCATAAAGATTCTCATAAAATGAAAAATTAATTTTATTAAAATAAAATTCAATACTAAAAACATGATTTTTAGTATACCAACCCTAACATTTGTGCCGTGAGTTTAGTTAGAGAGTTTGGAGAATTTTCTTCTAGGTTTTAGCTCATGGCTTCAAGCCATAGGTGAAGATGGAGGAAATTTCTATGAAGAAGAATACATAAATAAGGGTGAGTTCACGGAGCAAGTAGACCTAAGCAAAGCATAGATGAAGAGCACCGCACTTTTTGTTTCTTTCTTTATAGTTTTTGAGCGCTCTTTGTAATTTTGTAATCTTCTTCGTGAAACTATAATACTTATGTATTTTGCGAGCTATTTGAGACTCAAATGATGTAATATTATAATGATTATCTATGATTGAGACGTTAGCATAATCCTATTTATATGTATTTGTATGTCTTAAATATATCTCGGAGCCGAGGCGTCACAGTTTGGTATCAGAGTTTAGGTTTAGTGAAGCTTTAGGCCTTGGGTGATGGGAAACTAGGAGTTTTATAGTGTTGAAGCTCTATAGAATGTTTATATTATTTAATTTATACTTACAATTCTAATAACTTAAAATCATTACCTTAAGTTTTTCCCCCCGATCTTCTCTTTCTTGGGACGGCATCCGGTTTGGAAACCAAAGAGGAACCATGGTCAGCACCAAAATCAGAAGACTCGGATCTAGAAGAGATACCCGTTGAGGAGCAGGAGCCTGTTGATGCTATCCCTTTGGCTTGGATATTCCTTGATGTTTAGCAAGAAAACGAGTAGGAAGAGGTAGAAGATGACGATGATGATGAGGAAGCAGAAGAGATCGCTAATTTTTACGACTCACTAGAGGCGCCACCGCCCGATTCAGATAAAGATGAGGTCACCGGTAAAGCTATCTATCAAAGCTACCAGGAGTACCACTGAGACTACTGAGTTGGAGAGTGGGTATATGCTAGGATTTGCCCCGAAAGGATGCGAAGATGGAGAAAACCCAAATCTTTTTCTCACTACATAGGTCCCTTGAGAGTTTTAGAGAGGTGTGATGAGATCACATTCCATCTAGAGATACCACCAGGGTTTAAGAATTGACTTGGAGATATGCTGGACACTAGGTGGCTGCAGACCCCGAGACCGAGAGATGAGAGAGGGATCATTGAACCCCGCAACCCGGCGATCGACTTCAACAGCCCTGAGACCTATAAGAAGATCCTAATAGTAATAACCAACAGGGCCCACGTAAGACCGGCTGACATCTGACACGTAGAGGTGCAGTAGCGTTGCTATAGCATTTACGAAGCAACATGGGAGCGTGATTCCATCGTTTGTTATTTTTGCCCGCATTTGTTTTAGTAAGGCTCAAGCAAGTGATGCGTTGTATCTTTTCTTTTCTTTCCTTTGGATGTTGTATGTGTGTCTTTGTGAACCTTATAATCCTTGTATCGACTATGTTCTTAACTTAAATGATATGAAGTATAAGAATTTATTATCAAAATCTCTACATGTTATCTTACACCCGTAGATAATGAAGCACCCAGGTTAACCTATGTTTTATGAGAGCTTTCCGCCAGCATTAACAGCTCCCATGTACGAAATAGAGCGTGGTTCCTGTCAGGGCTGGGAAGACAACATACCCTAATGTTTAGAGGAGGAGTAGAACAGAGAGTAGCTGAGGAGTGGCTAAGACAAGTTAAGAAATTATTCAGCTCGATGGGAGTACAAGCTGAAGTGGATTGGGTAGCTTTAGTAGCTCACCTGTTCGAAGGAGAAGCGGCCCATTGGTGGTCTATGACCGACAATACTTAGGACGTGGCAGCTTTAACTTGGGACCAGTTCGAAGGGTTATTTTTGGAGAAATATTTTCCCGCTCCCTTCTGTCAGGGACAAATCAGAGAATTCCTCGAGCTCACATAAGTGATATGAGCAGCCCTTTTGGTGGAAATGGACTTAGCCGACACTAGGAGGACTTAGAGCTAGGAGAAAGGAAACAATAGTCATGGAGGACCAATGACGAGCAAGAAGGGATTTGTTCCCCAAAAGCCATTCTACCAAGTTAACAGGCGGGGATAACCAAAGGATTATTCTATAGCAACAATAGTTTATTTTGAGTGCAATCAACCCGGACATTGGAGGGCACATTGTCCACCTTTGAGGCAGGGGAAATTTGGAAGGTCGTCACCCAGCTTGAACCAAAGGCCTCAAAGGGGTCCCAATAATGGAGCAATGATGAGAAACGCTAGGAACAACAATAAAAGTGGACCAGCAGAAGGAAGATTCATCGCCCTACATGGAGAAGAAATGAAAAATAACCAAGTCGTTCAAGGTAGTGTAAGGACTTAGTTCTAAACCATAAGATTAGTAACGATAAATCGATAGGATCTTAGGTCATAGTAAGGTTAAAACTCTAAGACAAACAAAACCTAAGAATCAGACCCCAAGAATCAAAAAACCTTAATGCAAAAAGAAAGCCTTTTAGCCTCGAAGATCATTAAGCTACTCTAAAAACACTAATTCAAAACCCTAAAGTGTCAGACCCTGTACCGTCTCTTTTTATATTATATGCATATTCGGTGCTTTTTAACGCATGTTTAGAATTTTTACTTCTTTATGTTTTTAAGAGTTTTGATGTATGATCAGGGTTATCTGAGCATGCGCGGTTGGTCCCGGGGGCTGCGGGGAGTTACGGTGCGAATTTCAAAATAAAAAAAAAAGATATTTTGGAGGCCTATAAATATCTGTAGTTAGATATTTTTAAAAGATATTTTCAAAACTTAACTCATAAGTTTCTTGTAGTTTTCTCTTTGCCTTTTCTCTAACTTCTCGGGGGCTCAAGGCTTGATTTTTGACGGATCAGCAGTCGATCCTTGTTATAAGCATCGTGCTCTATGCATCCATTCGGACGGAATTTCATTCTGACAAAGCTTGGTTTTGGACGCTGATTTAGGCGTCGAGTTCTTGACTCATCGAGGTAGGATTCTAGACTTTAAAGTTGTTAGAGCGTGTCGTATATAATCTTATGCATCTTTACCATTTTATATTCATGAAAAGATGTTTCGTGTTTGGGAAAAGTTGGGTTTTTGGTTTAAAAACCTTTTTTTGTCTTTTCGGTTGGATGAAAACGGTGTTGGATGTTTCTTTTGAAGCCTTTGGTGATAGGCTTGAGCGTGTGTTAGTGCATAGGTGTCAGATAGAAGCTTTGAGGCTTCATCTTGGGTTCAAAATGGCAAAATCATAGGTGAAAAACATTTTTTGGGCTGGTTCAGTCGACTAAACCCATGGGGTTAGTCGACTGGATCATGGTTTTGTGGTTTCGGTCGACTGAACCCATGGGGTCAGTTGACTGAACAGTGTTGTTTGGCATATTGGCGTGGATTTCAGTGTGTTTTTCAGTCGACTGGAGGGTGGGTCCAGCAACTGAACTTGGGCTGAGGGGTTTACTTCTTTAAAAATCATGTTTATGAAGGTTTGGATCTAACTTGTGGGGTTGAGGCTCAACTTTTAAAATGTTTTGATGAAAACCATGCATTTTCATGCTTAGATCTCCATGGTAGATGGATTGGATCTTCTTCTACATATGTTGTATAGTTTTGAAAACTCATGTTTTTACATGTTTGTTTGATCTCCATGTTAATGGATGGATCTGTAGGTTTGTTTGATCTCCATGTTGATGGATGGATCTACTTACGCATGTTTAATGTATAAATGTGAAAAGGTTTTGGTTTTGATAAATGTTTATCTAGATGTACCGGGATAGCGGGTATGTGGCACGAGTTACCCTCGGTGTAAGTCCCGAAACATGCGCAACGTAGGTGCTCTATACCTTTGGGTTAGTCCTCGTAAATTGAGTGGTTGGGTGCTTTGTACCCTCGGGTTATTGAACCCGTAAATTAAGCTTTTACGTTGTGGTGGCTTCGGGTAGAACTTGCATTTACCTAACCGGTCCTACAATGTGTAGGGATTGAGTAAAGGGGCAAGAGTCTATAGTTGCTACATCTGTCCCCTTGTGACGGAGTCGGTACATAGGATTTTATTTTATCTTTCATCCTCGGCTGTGTGGCCCAAGTGGAGTAAACTGTCTTTATCCTATTTGCCTCGGTTGTGTGATATGAGTGGAAAACAACGTTTTGATTACAATTTTCTTTAACTGTTGCTAGCAATAGTTTTAATGCTTGGTTTTACTTGTGGTTGAGTTAGCTCCCACCATATGATTGCATATTCTGCTTTACAGCTTTATAGTCTATTTCTATTGGGCTTTGGCTCACGTGGTGGGATTTTCTGGATAAAACCATTTTTAGGAGATGATATGGATGTTGATCTTGAGTAGATTCTGTGGTGCTCGTGATGACAGGTGATGGAAAACTTTTAGTTGTTTTCCCTTTTTGGTATGCCTGTTCTTGAAGGCATGTTTTGTATGCCATAAGGCGATATACTATGCATGTTGAAAATGTATGTTTACTGTTTATAAGAGATGCATATTGGGTTATCATGTGATTTCAACAGGTGGATTTGAATGTATGAAAACCTATTTTCATAAAACTGGTATTTGGTGGATTTTAACGTCACCCTGGGTTTTGGGGCATGACAACTTGGTATCAGAGCTCTGAGTTCGAATACCTAAGAGTCATGGGAAGAGGGTTTATCACCTGGTGAGGTTGATTGTATATACTTGCTTGCATATGTCTAAATGTTTTTATGACATGTTGATAGCTTGATAAGCATGATGGTTGGTGTATCTATGAGTATGGAGGTTGGGTCTTGGGATGGATTAGTATTGCCTTCGGACATTTGGATTAACAAATTTGGGAGCCAAGTTAGAGACGCATTTGGCCGACGTGTTTTCTAGCAGGGAATCCGAATAGGTTATCCAAAGTGACGTGTCTGTCTTGTTGATTCTCGTCGGTATGTGAGATGTGTTGCGTCACCTTAGGTGGTTATGTGTTGACATGCTTATGTGTGTTATGTCTACACGTACGTAGCATGTTGTATGAAAGCTTATCTAGTTTTATTGCCTTCGTATAAAATTATTTCCACGCGGGGAGTGCGGGGATGGGGTCGTGGCCGAGGTCATGGCCGAGGTCGTGCTTATGTTCAGGTTTCAAAGGAGGGAGACGTTCATGCCCCACAGGAACAGGTGGGTGGTGCTGACGTCATGCAGGAGATGCTTACCACTATGAGAGCTGTGGCTGAGGCATCCAGAGCTGGGGTGAGGGCTCCTGTGCCAAGAGCCTCTGTGGCTATGAAGAAATTTCGGCGGTTGGATCCTCCGACCTTTTCTAGGAAGCCGGATCCCAAGGTTGCTACAGAATGGTTGGAAGTGACCACAACTATCTTCGATGCTCTGGATATCAAGGAGGATGCTTTGCTTGTGCGGTTGACGGCGTTCCAACTGCGGGAGGATGCTAGAGAGTGGTGGAAGTTTTCCAAGATCACGGTGGATGACACGTGGGCTGCTTTCACGAGAGTCTTCTTCAAGAAGTATTTCCCGAGATCTTCGAGAGAAACATAACGAAAGGAGTTCCACTCTCATGTTCAGGGGAACCTTTTCGTGGTGCAATATGAGGCTAAGTTCGCGAATCTACTACGATTTGCAGCTGAGATGGTATCTACAGAGGAGTTGCGCACGAGGAGGTTCGAGGGGGGCCTTCGACCTGCCATCAAGGACAGGATTGCAACGCTGGGTTTGGATGTGTATATTGCGTTGGTGGAAGCTGCTATTCGAGTAAAGAACGCGCTAGCAGAGAGCCGCAGAGTTAGGGAGAGTGGGAGTCAGCAGGGCAGTGGAGATGTACAGCTTCAGGGGCGTAGGAACAAGTGCCATAGGTTGTCTGGACCTAGTTCTCATTTTGCCGGATCATCTCAGCTGCAGTTATCCACACCTGCACTTTCAGTGGCCTCGACAGGAAGGCCAATTCAGAGAGAGCTTATCTGCTATCAGTGCAGATAACTGGGACATCGTTCATTAGAGTGCCCGTAGAAAGGGCAGGCTCAAAGTTTAGCGCCTGTCCAGTCACAGGCGAGAGACCCACCTATATGCTTTAGCTGCGGTCAGTCTGGGTATATTCGCAGATACTGCCCCCAAGAAGGGAATGTTCAGAGTGCGACTGGAGCGCCAGCTGCTCCACCAGCACAGAGACGGCAGACACCTCAGCAGCCTAGGGCCTAGACGTCTAGGTTTCTAGAGGGAGGCACTTCAGCATAGTATGTGAGGTAGCCGATGACTTAGGATCATGGTGGACATACCAGACTACCGCAGGCCAGGGCTTATGTTCTTGCTGATCGTAATGCTTCTAAAGCACCAGTTGCATCTAATGCTGTAGCTACTCCGACCATGATCAGAGGTACTCTTCTAGTCTTTAGATCATAGGCCAGTGTTCTCATCAACACGTGAGCATCACATTCATTTATATCATCTGCGTTTGCATCTGCTTTGGGGTTGGAAATGAACTAGTTGGGTAGTACCCTGAGTGTGGAGACCCCAGTCAGTGGGAGTGTGATGCTCAGTCTTATTTGTAGATCCTGCATGCTGGAGGTCGCTGGACATTATTAGAGTTTGATTTTATCATTCTAGACATGACCACGTTTGATGTCATCTTAGGGATGGACTGGCTGACAGCTTACCGTGCCTATATAGATTGCGAGCGACTGAGAGTGTCGATCTGTACACCAGAGGGTGACTGCTTCTCCTTTGTGGGTGATCGGGATGAGGGCTTGGTGTTTATACTAGGTGTCGCACGAGTTCGAGGGAACTTGGGTTTCCTCTTTTCTACTGTCAGGTTGGATGAGCTAGATGAGGTTAGAGGGGAGCTACCCCATGTGGTCTGTGGTTATTCAGATGTTTTTCCTGATGATCTGTTTGAGTTACCATCGAGCCGAGATGTGGAGTTCTCTATTGACCTTGTTCTAGGAGCAGCTCCTATCTCCATGCCATCATATCGCTTTGCATCTGCTGAGTTGCGAGAACTCAAGGTGCTGTTGCAAGAGTTTCTTGACAAGGGGTTTGTACGGCCGAGTACATTGCCGTGGGGAGCCCCAGCTCTTTTTGTAAAGAAGAAGGATGGGTCTCTAAGACTGTGTATAGACTATTGGAAGCTGAACCAGGTAACGGTGAAGAACGCGTATCCTATGCCTAGGATTGATGACTTATTTGATCAGCTGAGTGGATCGTGCTACTTTTCGAAGATTTACTTGAGTTCAGGGTATCACCAGCTGAGGATTAGGGACGAGGACATAGGGAAGACTGCTTTTTGGACTCGTTATGGTCACTACGAGTTTCTGGTCATGCCGTTCGGTTTGACGAACTCCCCTGCGACATTTATGGGTTTGATGAACCGTATCTTCCATCCTTATCTGGACAGCTTTGTTATCGTGTTCGTCGACGACATTCTGTTTTATTCACCCACGAGAGAGATGCATGAGGAGCATCTGCATGTTGTCTTGCAGCTTTTGAGAGAACATCGCTTGTATGCGAAGTTCGAGAAGTGCGAGTTCTGGATGTCAGAGGTGAGATTCCTTGGGCACGTGGTGTCGAAGGATGGGGTATCAGTGGACTCGACGAAGATTGATGCCGTGATGGATTGGTAGCGACCGAAGAACGTCTTTGAGATCCGTAATTTTCTTGGTTTGGTAGGTTATTATCAGCGGTTCGTGAATGACTTTTTTAGGCTTGCAGCGCCAATGACGCGTCTTACGCGGAAGGGGGTTATATTTTTGTGGAGTGAGTCCTGTGAGTCAGCATTCCAGGAGCTGAAGAGGAGATTAACCAGTGTGCCGGTGTTGATTATTCCAGAGCGAGGTCTGGGGTATACAGTATATTGTGACCCATCACATGATGGGTTGGGCTGCATTTTGATGCAGGGAGGCAAGGTTGTGGCCTATGGTTCTCGACAGTTGAAGACACACGAGAAGAACTAGCCAACGCATGATCTGGAGTTGGCAATCGTGGTCTTCGCCTTGAAGACATGGCGGCATTATCTATATGGTGAGCACTTCGAGGTTTTCTCTGATCATAAGAGCTTAAAATACTTATTTTTGAGGTTTTCTCAGGTTGATAGGGCGACTGTTTATGCCAGAGTCGTGTCGTGCTGAGGTACTACATGAGTTTCATCATTCACGTCTTGCAGTGCATCTAGGAGGCACGAAGATGTATCACGATTTGCGTCATCAATTCTGGTGGACGGGAATAAAGAGAGACGTGTTCCGATTTGTGTTTCGATGCCTTACTTGTAGCAAGTAAAGGTGGAACACCAGCGACCTCCAGGATTGTTACAGCCGTTGCCTATATCTGAGTGGAAGTGGGAGAATATCACGGTGAATTTTGTATCGGGACTTCCTCAATATTGTTAGGCACCATGGGTTCGTCGTTAGCATTATGAATTAGTACTTTAGACTTTGGGTTGCAATTAGCAAGGGCATCATGACTCTTAAAGTGGGTGCATTAGGTACACAACCAGATTTGCATCGATCCTGATTGCATTCAGCAACACAGCCATATTGCACCGATCCCCACCGCACGTCGTTGTGATTGAATAAAATAGCAGGGGCATGAAGTCCGACGACGGAGTTATCCTTCACAACGAGGCTCGATTGATGGCTTACTGATCCATTTATCGAATGAAGTCTACTCTTGGAATTCCTTGCATGGAATTCTATTGTTTGGTTACTTGGGTCGGGGAGTATGGTTGGGTTGGGCACTTTCATTGCACTTATTACTACATCCCATACACAATTAATTGGTTTACATTTACCTACTTACTGTGTGTATATCTTCAAATTTGAATGTCTCCTTGATATATAAATGTTTTAAATGTTGTATGGAATTTGTTTTGGTGAATTTATTGTTGGGGGCAAGACTGTCAAAATCTTTGATTTTGCAAACGATTAACGAAAAAAAATTAAATGGACAGGCAATCGCCAAAACGGGCTCCGAATAAACTTTTGAATCCATGTTGAAGATTCTGTCAGATCTTCTACTGTATTCCCTTATGCGATTTTCGGATAAAGTGTGGGCTATAATCCTTCGAGAACGCATACCGGCAGAACCAGGACAGCTTTACTTTTAGAAGACAAGTTATGAAGTTCGTTCCACCCACCCGTATATATATAAGGCTATAGCAGGAATCTGGGGAGTAATTATGAATAAGACTTATAGTAGTTCACAGACACATATCAGTAGTTTCAGCAATTAAGCAAACCTCATAGCGGTATCTGCAATTATGAAAAACCAGCAGCAGTTTCTTCAATTTTCATAAAACACTGAATTACAGTTCGCACTACTGAAGAACTATAATTGCACTTTGACTCATAATCTCAATACCATATAGCATTGAGCTCTTATTATTAAATGCTTACCATTTCACCCCACGTTAAGTTTCCCGATACCTGCTAATTAAATTTACTTACAGACAATTTAATTTAATCGGCATCTTGATATTCCTTAAGCCCTTCCAGTTAACTTAATTGACCGCCGAATAATCAAATCCATCTTTAGGGTTTGACCTGGTCAAAACTTACAAACTTTCTTAAGGGGGTCTCATCAATCCCGATCTTTCGGGACGTGGATTCCGTCAATAATTAATATTTATCATATAAATAGTATCGCTATCCAACTCACCAGGAATATAGATCAATTTAAGAGCACACCCTCTAATAAATCAAAATAACGAAATTAAATATATGCAAGCCAATAATTATTTCAAGATTAACAGGATAAGAACTATTCATAATAACCTTAGGGTGTGAATTAATTTATATAGTCAGTACAAAATTAATTTCTCCAAATGTCCAGCTCAGTACACACAAAATGTACTAGCATATAGAGTCAGAACAATAGACGACGCTATTATCTGTTACTCGTAACCAAGACAGGCCTGCTAAAATTCTGTGCTACAGTCGTACCGATGGTATATCCATTTTTATCTAAATTGTGAACAAAAAATTTATATTCTGCAAAAACCTAAAATCTGATCTTCTGTGTGCAAGTCGTACTCTACACACCAAATTAAATACTATAGAGAATATCGGACATCCATGCATAACTTTAAAGAAATGATACACATACATTATTTATAAAGATTCTCATAAAATAAAAAATTAATTTTATTAAAATAAAATTAAATACTAAAAACATGATATTCAGAATACCAACCCTAACAATCTCCCACTTATACTCAAAACTATACTGCCATACATCTGACTCGCATGTCCGGTACATGACTATTAAAAGTCTTAGCTGGTAAACTTTTTGTAAAGGATCTACAATGTTGTCTCCTGATATAAGCTCTATGTCTGACTGAAAATCTCAGTCTGTGTACTCCAATGGTACTAGACTATCAGCCTGGTAAACCAATATATAATCCTTAATTTTTTTAGGTAATTGATTATATTCTTTATCGTAGTCCAATGCTCCTGCCCTGGGTTAGACTGATATCTGCTAATCATATCAACGGCAAAGCAGATGTCGGGTCTAGTGCAGAGCATAGCATACATGAGGCTTCCTACCGTCGAAGTATAAGGAACCACCTTCATCTTCTCTATCTCATCAGGTGTCTTAGGACACTGATCCTTGGATAGAGTGATTTCATACCTGAAAGGAAGAAACTCCTTTTTGGAATCCTGCATGCTAAAACGAGTAAGGATATCATTAATATATTTTGCTTATGATAAGCCCAACATTCTTTACTTTTGATCTTGCACAAGCTTAATCTCAAGGATGTGACTGGTTTCTTCTAAGTCCTTCATATCGAACTGCCCAGATAACCATACTTTAATCGTAGATAATGCCCCCACATCATTTTTGATGAGCAAGATATCGTCTACATAAAGTACTAGGAAGACCACCACGCTTCCGTTACGCATCTTGTACACACAAGGATCATTTGGTCTTTGATCAAAATCATAAGACTTAATTGCTTGATCAAACCGAGTGTTCCAAGACCTCAATGCCTACTTAAGTCCATAAATAGATCTCTTAAGCTTACACAACATGTGTTCCTGCCCCTTTGCAATGAATCTGTCTGGTTGTATCATGTAGATACACTTGTCTAGACTTTCGTTAAGAAAAGCTGTCTTGACGTCCATTTGCCAGATTTCGTAATTGAAATGAGCGACAATGGATAAGAGAATCTGGAAAGACTTAAGCATGACTACCGACGAAAATGTTTTCTCATAATCGATCTCCTCTTTCTGAGTGAACACTTGAGCAACAAGCCTAACTTTGAATGTTTCAACCTTCCCATCTACTCCTCTCTTCCGCTTGTAGATCTACTTGCATCCAATGGATTTTATCCCTTCGAGTTGTTCCACAAGTTTTTAGACTAGATTGGAATATATAGATTCCATCTTTTAATTCATAGCCCTATGCCAAAGAATTGCATCTTTGTCTTGAAGCGTTTCATAGTAGTTACAGGGTTTGGTATCTAGTTCTATCGGGATCCTGTCAAAAGGCTCTCCCAAGAATATATACCAATTAGGCTGGTGAATAATCCTCCCACTACGATGAGTTACTACCGTGTCTATGTACTAGCACTAACACGCTGTACAAAATCTGAACCCTGTGCATCAGCACTCTATTCTTGATTTGCACCTATCCCGATAATCCTCCCACTACGACGAGGTAATGGAATATCAGTGACTTGTTCTTCTGTTCTACTGGTATTTCTTCTCAGTTCTTCTAGAATAATATTGCTTTTGAGCCTGTGATCCATAATATAATTCTCTTTCAAGAATCGGGCATTGGTGGTTACAATGACCTTCTGATCATCTTAAGAATTATAAAATAGATCACCCTTCATTCCCTTGGGATACCCTACAAAGAAACAGATTTCTATCATCGGTTCCAACTTACCCGCATTCCCTTTCAGAACATGTGCTGGACACCCTCAAATCCGAATGTGTTACAGACTAGGCTTATTCTCGGTCAACAATTCTATGGGAGTGGAAGGTACTGACTTAGAAGGTACCAAGTTCAGAATGTAAGCTGCTATCTCTGAAGTGAGTTTCTAAAATGAATCGGGTAAACCTGAATAACTCATCATGGTCCTTACCATTTCAATAAGAGTCATATTCCTTCTTTTTACTACACCATTCTGTAGCGGAGTGGTAGGTGCAGTCAACTAGGATGTAATCTCCTCTGATGACAAGTAATCCCCTCTGATGACAAGTAATCTTTAAACTCTCTAAAGAGGTATTCCCCACTACGGTCGGATTGTAGTGATTTGATACTTTTACCCAGACGCCTCTCCGCCTCTGCCTTGAATTCTTTGAATTTATCGAAGCATTCAGACTTATGGTACATCAGGTAAATGTATCCATACTTTGAGTAGTCATCAATGAAACTAATAAAGTACTCGAAACCACCTGTAGCCCGAATTGTCGTAGGACCACACATCAGAATGAACCAGCTCTAATGGTTCTTTAGCTCTATAGTCTTTGACCGAAAAGGGCCTCTTGGTCATTTTACCTTCTAAGCAAGATTCACAGACTGGAAGTGCCTCCACTTCTAATGAACTCAAAAGTTCATCTACTACCAGTCTATTTATTATTTTTAGATTAATATGATCCAAGCGTAAGTGCCAAAGAAAAACGTTTAGTTCATTAAAGAAGAAAATTTTCTCTTATATGATAAATTAGATGCGTTATTCATTTCAGTCAGTTATAGTATAGGAGAGATTGGAGTAATAATATCATGATTATCCACCAATGTACCAGAACAGATAACCCGTTTATTATCCTTAATAACCACAGAATTATTAAAATAAATCAAATATCCATTTTTTACCAATCCAAAAATGAAAACTAAGTTCCTTCTAATGGCAGGTATATAAAGACAATCTCTCAATATTAAAACTCGATCTCTACCAAAACTGAGAGTGACATCTCCGACTGCAACTGCTGTTACTTTTGTATCATTGCCCATATACAGGTAAATCTCTCCATCACTAAGTTGTCGAATTTTTTAGAATTCCTGTAATGAATTGCAGATATGATTAGTGGCTCTTGTATCTAAACACCAGGTACCGGTAGATAACACCGCTAAAAATATTTTCACAACCAGTGAACGGAAATTACCCTGTTTGTTTTACCTTTTGAGAAATACTAGACATAATTTTTTTCAGTACCGGGTCTAGTTGCAGTGAAAACATTTATCTTTTGGCTTTTTCACACTATTCCGTGGCCCACTAACTACGCTAGAAATCGTGTCTTCCTATTTCTGAACTTTTTTCTTCTTCATGCCTTTTAGCCCATAGGAAGAACCTTTTTCAGAAAAAAATATATTTTCGAGTATTGAAAGAATACCATTTGTAGTTAAAACTATATTCAAGTTACATTTTCAGCCAACAAAATTCGGCCTCGTAAGTTTGTTTTCGTTGAGTATAGAACTAGTGGGTTGAAATTCACTTTAATTCTGAGAATCACATAATTAAAAATAAAAACCATTAATTATAATGTGCAAAACATTGAATTTATTTTAATTTGGTTCCCTTTACCATTTTAGAATTAATTTGCCAGCAACCTGGTAACCTGAGAATAACATATTTCGATGGGAGGACGTCTACTATTCTTCATAAGACTAGGCATGCCAATTCTTTTTAATTTTACTATCTAGGCCACTGACCATACCAAGTAAAATTAAATAGTTGGCATAGATTCGGTCCAGTATATAATAGCAGTGACTCAGATGGGAAGAATACTATTATATACAGCTAAGTGCTAACTATCACTTAATTTTAAATTAATTTTTTCGCAATGAACTCTTCAGATGGAGAAGTGATTTACACAAACAATTATCCAGAATTATTCTTAAAGGAGATTTATTAATTTCGAAAGCCACACGATCTGAAAGAATCAAACATCTTTCCGTGTACACGACTCCAAAGATTCTGGTTTATTAAACTATCTTTTCGTGTTTAAATGCGTAACAAATAAAATTTAATAAATGCACAGTTTTTTCTCCAATTTTTCAGCTAAGATAGTGATTAAAGGCATTTATTTATTTTATTTTTTATTTCATATTTTTTGAAAAATAATAATTTA
>JAUMHN010187638.1:0-21585 GCA_032360265.1 Heliamphora ciliata
TGGAGTGGCGAAAGAGTTTTTAGTCTTCCTTTTTGTTCTTTTGTTACTTGTATGTTGTAGCATGTTTTTCGGCGTTGGGACCGTATAATGAAGTCATTTGGCGTTTATATATAATGCATGTATTGTTTTATTTGAGAGTGTATTCTTGGGTTGGGTATAAGTATGGTTGCTTGGGGTGTTTCACGTAGCCCAGAGTTTGGGGTGTGACAATTTGGTATTAGAGCTCTGGGTTTGAATACCTAGAGTCGTGGGAAGAGGGAGCATCACCGTGCGAGGTTTATTGCGTGTGCTTGATTGCATGTGTTTACACGCTTTGATAAAATGATCGTGTTAGCATGTTAGATCTATGAACGATGTGTATATGTGTGTATGGGGGTTGAACTGTGGGATGGATTAGTCCTGCCTTTTGGCATTTAGATTAACAAACTTGGTAGCCGAGTTAGAAACGCGTTTAGCTGACGTGATTTCTAGTATGGAATCTGAGTAGGTTGTCCAGAGTGACGCGTCTTTCTTGTCGGTTCTCCTCGGTATGTGGGGCTTATTTAGCATGAACCTATGTGGCTATGTGTTAGCATGCTATGTGTTTAGCGTTTATATTCATGCTATGTGCTGCGTCTTATGTATTGTTTTGCTTTCATATAGACGCGATGTCTGCAAGGAGAGGACGAGGCCGTGGTCGAGGCCGTGGCCGTGCTGGCCAAGGGGATATTCCTATCCCTGATGCTGGGGATGCAAATTCTCCCCTGGGACCGATGGGTATGGCAGAGTTGTTGCGTGAGCTGGTTGGTTCTATCTAGCAACTGGTTAGGGGTGAGATCATTAGGGAGAAAGAGGGAGTACCTGAGGCGAGGGCCACTATGGCGATGCGGGAGTTCAGGCGCATGAATTCGCCTACCTTTGCTGGAGATCCTGATCCCATTGTAGTGACAGAGTGGCTGGAGCTAGTGACGCAGATCCTGAACACATTGCAGATTGTGGAGGATGAGTTGCGTGTCTCTTTTGCCAGCTTTCAGCTGAGAGGTAATGCTCATCAGTGGTGGAGATATGCCAGGACCACAGTGGGAGTCACATGGGCAGCCTTTACAGTAGTATTTCTGGAGAAATACTTCTCAACATCGAGGAGAGATTTGTGCAGGGAGGAGTTCTATACTCTCACCCAGGGGCCATGGATGTCATGCAGTACGAGGCCAGATTCACGAGCTTGTCCCTATTTGCATCGTAGTTGGTGAGCACAGACGAGCTGCGTTCGACGAGGTTTGAACGGGGCTTGAGGCCAGCGATCAGAGAGCGTGTGGTTACACTGGGACTTCGGGTGTTCACGAAGATGGTGGAGGCAGCAGCGAGAGTGGAGAACACCATAACTAAGATTCGAGCGTCCAGGGAGGCTAGGACATCACAGGGTGGTATGGAGACACAGACAGCTGGGCGTTCCAGCAAGAGGCAGAGGTCCTTTGGTACCAGTTTTCACCCATCTGGGTTACCACAGTAGTTTTCTACAGCATCACCATTAGTGGCTTCATCTGGGAGGCCAGAGCAGAGGGAGGTTAGATGTTATCGATGTGGACAACCGGAGCATCGTGTGCCAGATTGTCTACAGCTGAGGCAGTATTGGGACCCACAGTTGGGGCAGGCTCAGAGTGCCCTACCAGATCAGTCGTAGGGGACAGAGTTGCCGGTTTGCTACAGATGTGGTCAGGCGGGACATATCCGCAGGACTTGTCCCCTGAGAGAGGATGCGCCGAGTGCAGTGGGCACACCAGAGGGTTCATATGTGCGGGATCGACAACAGTATTCAATAGGTCAGACTTCTCGAGTGATGACGGGTGGAGGTGCTTCAGTACAGTCGGTGCGGCAGCCGACAGCATCGAGTTTTGGTGGACGGGATAGAGTGGGATTGCCCCGAGTATACTCACTTGTAGGTCCTAGTTCTTCGAGGCTACCGGTCGTGCCGGATGATGCAGATGTGCCTTCAACGAGCAGAGGTACTTTCTGAGTATGTTTAGGCAGTTTCTTCATTGCATATGTTGGGGAGTTGATGATGGTGTGTTGTGTTGTGGCAGTGGTTGGTGAGGTTGTGAGGTTGGGGGAGTGTAGATCCCGTGTCTTTGAGATAGTTGGCCATTGTTAGGATACCTGACCTCGTTTGACTATATCCTAGGAGTGGTTTGGCTAACCATCTCATGTACCTGTGTCGATTGTGATCGACGGTTTGTTGTTTTGACCTTGAGTTGAATTTCAGGGGCAAAATTCCTTTAAGGGGGGTTGAGTTGTGAGACCCTGACCCGTTTTATTTTTCAACGTTTTCGGACGCGCGTTATGTGTTTTCGTTTAAGCATGTTTTTATTGCTTTCGATGCATGATCAGGCTTAGATATGCATGCGGGGTAGGTTTCCGGGGCCACGAGGTGTTACGGTGCGAATTTCACAAAAAAAAGAAGATATTTTCGTGGCCTATAAATATCTAGTTTTAGATATTTTGGAAAAGACATTTTCATAACTTGGTGGCTAAGCTTCTTTTTTTTTCTCTCCAATGGAAGCTCTGCCTTCTCTCTAGATTCTCGGGGGCCCGGGGCTCGATTTTCGATGATCAAATAGCAGATCCTTAGTCTCCTCCTGGTGGGCTATGCGTTCATCCGGACAGAATTCCATTCCAGCGAAGTTTAATTTTGCACGTGGTTCGAGGCATCGAGTTTTGAACTCATCGAGGTAGGATCCTAAACTCTCATGTCTTATAAGGGTGATACATGAAATCTTGTGTGTTTTTACCATTTAAAAATACATAAAAAGTTGATTTATGTTTTGATAAATCGGTTTATAAGTTGGGCTTTTGGTTTAATATCGTTTTGGGTGTTTTTGTTTGGATGGTTTAATTTGAGGCTAAGAAGCTTTTTCATAGCTTGGGTTTGTTTTTCACCATCGCCTGTAGCTTATTCTGAAATCTGGAAAATTTGGATTTTTGGGTCGACACAAATTATGTTTGTGTTGACACAATTCTTCTTCAGTGGTGTTGAGCACGCTGTGGCTGAACTCTCGGTTATTTTGTGTCGGCACATTTTCGGTTGGTGTCGACACATTTTGTCGCTGGTGTCGACACAAATTCTATTTGTGTCAACACATTTTCTGCTGTTGCTTGTGTTGTTTCTCTCGGTTGTTTTGTGTTGACACATTTTTGGTTGGTGTCGACACATTTTATCACTGGTGTCGACACATTTTCTGTTTGTGTCGACACCTTCGCTGGTTGTGAAACCCTTTTCCTTGGGTCATATCTCCCTCATTCAGACTCGAAATTGGGTCATTTTTGTGTTCAAATTGAAGCCCCAGAAGTCTTCTTTTCGATGAAACCTTTCCCTCATTAAAATTATTTTTGTGAAAGAAGTTATGATCAAAATAGTGAAGGTACGTCAAAATTTCCAAATCGTTTTTCACCCGTTTTTGGCCGCATGCTTGGGAAAAGTTTGTTGTACATCCTTGTTGGCCCTTTTGATCAAATTTCATGATTCTTGGGGTGTTGTGGTGCCTCCGTGGGCGTCGTGGGTTTGTGTTGGCGCAGGTAGGCGTTGTGGGCTTGTGTTGGGCGTTGGTGGTTTGGTTGAGTGTTGGTTTCTGATTGGTGTTCTTTGGTATTCAATTGATTAATTTATGGGAATTAGTTGATTCAAATAACTTTGGATTCCTTTTGGGGTTCGATTGGTCGTGTGGTAGTTTTGGGGGTCGTGTCGTGGCCTCGGGTATTTGTTAGATGCCGTCCTAGGGTTGACGTGCATGGTTAGATGCGAGTTATGTGACAGGTGGCGTCATGATGTGTTATATTTGGCTATGTGCGTATAACTGGTTATGTGCATTTATAACTGTAGTTGATTTATGCATGGATTATGTAATGTGCTTTACATGGCTTTCGATAGCGGTATGTGTAACGTGGTTATGTGAACGTAGTGATAGTACGTGGTTTTATGCATTAGATTCTAAGTTAGGTTTGCATGATTATGAAGCGTTTAAGGTTTCGGTTTGTGCTCAGTATTATCCTGTTATATGCTCGATGTTATTCCGTAGTTTCAGTGTTATCCTCTAATATACACTTTTGTCCTGTATTATGCGATTTTATCCCGTGGTATGCGATTTTATCCCGTGGTATAATCCCGTGGTCGGTGGTTTCATCCCGTGGCTTACGGTTTGGTTTACGATTTTACGCCAGAAATGAATGTTTATATACGGATCTTTATACCAATGTTGGGATTGGAGTTGCGGCTTGTGAGCGCCTGTTTTTCGCACCTGTACTGCGTTCTGTTTGAGTTGAGGTCTCTCAGTCTGAGAGGGTACATGGATTGCATGAAATACATTATGGGATGGATAGACCAGTTTTCAAACTGTTTTAAGAGTCGTGTGAATCACGATCTAAAAACCATTTTTCAACTATTTTCTAGACTCCTGTGTGCGAGTCAAAACATGGTTTGTATCCTCGCTTTCCCTTACATGTAAAACTGTTTTAATGGCTTGGAAGAGAGTCAAAAATTTGCACTTCAATTTCCTAGCATGTTTTGTTTATATTGCATGCTTGTCTAGTTTCTGCTGAGCCTTGGCTCATGGTGTGGGATTTATGTTTTTCTTCAGGTACCGATCACGCAGGTTGATCTGGAGATGCTGGAGTAGCGAAAGAGTTTTTAGTCTTCCTTTTTGTTCTTTTGTTACTTGTCTGTTGTAGCATGTTTTTCGGCGTTGGGGCCGTATAATGTAAGCCGTTTGGCGTTTATATACAATGCATGTATGATTTTATTTGAAAGTGTATTCTCAGGTTGGGTATAAGTATGGTTGTTTGGGGTGTTTCACGTGGCCCGGAGTTTAGGGTGTGACAGTTTTATAGGCATGTGATGTGATTTTTGGAGCGTCGTGTTGATACATGGTTATATGCTTTAATTTCTGGTTTAGGTTTGCATGTGTGTATGAAATGGATTAGATAAATCTGTGATCCAGTAGATGTAAAATCCTGGATGATGATGCACGTGTGCGTGTGTGGGTGTATGAGGTAGGCTGCAAAAGTCGGTGTGTGCGATTGGGGGCTGCGGTCCTTCGGTGAAAGTCCGAGAAGATGCATTAGTTGGGGCTGCGTTCCTACGATGAAAGTCTGTGAAGATGTGTTGCATGGGTTGCGTGCGTGGTGTAGGGGTGTGTGTGTGTGCGATATTTGAAAGTTGAAAAGAGGTCCTGAAGAGGCACGTGTTCATGGATTGCATGTATTGCATTTCGGGACGGATAGACCAATTTTCTTAAAACTGTATTATCGGCCTACGGGAGTCGAAATACTGTATTGTTGGCCTACGGGAGTCGTAATACACGAATCGTTTTCAAGGCTCTACTGAGTCGACAAATGGTTTTTATCCTCGTTTTTCCTTGCATGTGAAAATGGTTTTCTGGCTCTGGTGAGTCGTGATCTAAAACGGTTTTCAAATTATTTTATTGGCTTGAAAGAGAGTCAAGAACTGCAGTTCGTTTATCAAGCATGTTTAGCTTATATCGCATGTGTTGTTTAGAATCTGCTGACCTTTGGCTCACGGTGTGGGATTTATTTTTCTTCAGGTACCGGTCACGGAGGTTGATCTATAGGTGCTGAAGAGGTGGAAGTGCTGTAGTCTTCTTTTTTGTTTGTTTTGTTGCATGTATGTTTATAACATGTTTTATGGGCGTTGGAGCCGTGCAATGTTTCCGTTTGGCATTTATATACAATGCACGTATGGTTTAAATTGAGAGTATATTTTTAGGTTGGGTATTTTGTATGGTTGCTTATTGGTGTTTCGGAGTTTGGGGCGTGACAGAAACCCTAGCCAAAAGTGGCGACCGTTGCCTTAAACCTAGCGACCGCCAACTTACATTATGGTGACCGCCAATAGAACCCTTTGGAACCTTCTTTCAACATGGCGACCGCCATGTCCAATATGGCGACCGCCAACTCCAAATAGCCTGACGTGTCCCAAAATGTGGCAGCATTTCATTGGTTGATGAACTCTATAAATACCGTACCTCTGGTATGTTTTCAAGGACATAATTTGAGTGAGAGGTTTTGAGAGTGAAGCTCTGCCGAGTTGCCGAGCAATTCCGAGCTGTGTCGCCGAAGCCCTGCCAAAATACCGAGATCTGAACCTTCGACGCCTACATTGAAGCCTTGCTTGGATCACCACCCGAGGATTAGCTCATCGAAGTATCCTGACTTGAGAATTCCCCGCTAATCTAGGTATCTCGTTTGGATCCCCGATCCTTTTAACTCCATCCTCTCTCTTTTGGAGTGATCGGGTTAACTTTCAATTTCAACTGGCACGTCTCTTTTGTTTATGTAATTTACTTTGTTTATTATGTAAATTACCTCTTGTAATTTTCTTATGTAATTTGTTCATTATTTAGTCATTAACTCCTTCACATTCACACTTAACACATTGGGTATTTTCTTTCTTTCATTAAATCATTAATTAGTGCTAACATATTTTGGCAATTACAATTTAATAATGTTGTTAATTGTTATAATAATGTACTTACATTTATGTGAATGTAGTAATTAATACTATATTTTACATTTAAGTTAAATAGTTGTTTGTAATTTCTTTTATCTTTTTAGCATTAGTTTAATTTTCTTTACTAACATTTATTTCCTTTTCCTTTTCTAGTAATATTAATTTGATGTCACTTTCTTTTAAGTATTACTTCAATATTCTTTAGTATTTAAAGTTTCTTTTCTTGCAATAGTAATAATGTTGTTAATTGTTATAATAATGCACTTACATTTATATGAATGCTGTAATTAATACTATATTTCACATTTAAGTTGAATAGTTGTTTTTAATTTCTTTTATCTTTTTAGCATTAGTTTAATTTTTTTTACTAGCATTTATTTTCTTTTTCTTTTCTAGTAATATTAATTTGATGTCTCTTTCTTTTAAGTATTACTTTAATATTCTTTAGTATTTAAAGTTTCTTTTATTGCAATATTAGCTTTAATTTCTTTTCAATGCACTATTTTCATTTTCTTTTCTATTCTTATAATATTAGTTTAGTACTCCTTTTCTTTTAATGTTAGTATTTGTCTTTTCTTTTTAAGCTCCATTTTTTTTTCTTCTTATAGCTTTATTTTCTTTTTTATAATACTTACTTTTCCTTATTAAACCCAAAAATCATAAAAAGGTTTTTAGTTTAATTTTCATTCTTTAAATGTAATTTTCTTCTCTTTTCCTTTATTTTCTTTTATCTCTTTCAAAATGCCAATAGTTAGATTTCTCTTTTTTTTTTTTCATTCGTTTAATAACATTTTCTTAACTTTTCATTTTAGAAGGATTTTCTTTATAAACCTTTTCTTATTTTTCTTTTTATTCAAACCTTTAAATTCTTTTTATTATGAAACTATTATTTTTCTTAGTAAGTTTTCTTTACATTTAGTATTAAATATTTACCATATTAATGTTTCTCTAAATGTATGTTTTAATATGCATGTTTTTGGTTACTTTGAAATCATGTTTAAGATAGTTTAGTTTATTTCTTGCTAACAATTCATGTTTAGATAATTTTAACAATTTTTAGCATATTTTTGTTCTTTTATTTGAATCAAGTTAGTTTAGGTTGTTTCAATAATATTGCATGCGGGTGTGTTCCATGTATTCTTTAGTTAGAAATTGGATGCCGTAGGACTTAGGAATTTATCCCTCTATTTGTCCTAATTTAGAGTGCTATGTACATATGTTATGTATTTTTCATATTTGATTTTGGATGTTCTCTTTTTGCCTCCATTTTTTTTATTTGCATGCATTTGAGAAATTTTATTAAAGAACCAATGATAATTAGTAGAAGCTAACTTTATAGTTGGGCGAACGGGGTGCCTAGCACCTTCCCCGATTCATAGCTTAGCCTCCGAACCCTTTTTCTCTAGTTGACGTTTTCAAGATCAATAGCCATTGTTATTTTTTTTAGTTTTTCTGAAAAAACTAAGTGGCGACTCTATTTTCAACAGAAAATAGATTTTTAAAATTTAGCTTTCAAGGTGTTAAAATCTTTTTTAAACATTTTTGAATGCCCTTATTTTTGAACCATTTTCAAAACCTCCAAATCCCAATGCCACACCTTCCGAGTGAGAAACCTTTGGAGAGTGAAGACGCACTTTTGAAGCTTCCCATTCGCCGTCGGGTTGGAGATTTGGTCGATTGGACCTTGCTAAGGTTGGATCCAAATTGCTTGAGCTTTAAAAAGGTAGGATCTAAGACTAAACATGATCCTTGCGTGGACATGAGTTGTACTTATTGTTGGATTTACATAAAAGCATGAAGATCTATATTTTTTTAAAAATCTTACATTAGGGTTTGATGTTAAAGTATGTTGAATCTTGGGTGTGAGTATGATTTTGTTAAATCTACCTTGTTATTGTTGTTGCAAATGCTTTAATTTGAAGAGTGTGGATTTAGGGTTTGGTAGAGTTAGACCTAGAATAAATTTGGGCCTTTTTGAGTTAATGAACTCAAATGATGAAATTGAAGTGATTTTTGGTAAATTGGAGATTGTGGTAACTTATTTGTGTAAAGACTCTACGAACTTTGGTGAAACGAGAAAATTATAAGATAATGGGTTAGGGGTTTTGAATGAAATTGATGAATTTAGTGAAATGTGATTACTATGAAATTTTTGATTGGTTGGGGAGGGGGGTGGGGGAGGTTTGAACTATGTTCAACCCGAATGCCAAATATGAGAATGTTAGAATTTGTCATTGTTTTATATCCTATGTGTGTGGGTTTGGCGAAAGAAACCATGTTTGGGTTGAACTCGTGTGTGGAATTTGAGGAAGTGTTGATGGTTGAAATTCTACCCTTCGGATGATGATCCTAAAGTGGTTTGTAATAAGTGTTTTTTCTTTAGATGGTGATCCCGAAGTGGTCTATGATAAATGTTTACCTCTCGGATGGTGATCCCGAAGTGGTTTATAATAAGTGTTTTTCCTTCGGATGGTGATCCTAAAGTGGTCTATAATAAGTGTTTTCCCTTTGGATGGTGATCTTGAAGTTGTTTATAATGTATGCCCTCCCTTTGGATGGTGTTCCCAAAGTGGTTTTGAATGAATGCCCTACCCTTCGGATGGTGAGCCCGAAGTGGTAAACGATTGCTGTGATGATAGGAATTAATGAGAAACGAGTGACACCTGGAGTTAGGTGAGGTTGGAAAGTGTCGGAAGATTTGTGTGTATATGTGTGTGTGTGTGCGTGGTAGAATTGAGTAATTATGATGGTTAAGTTAATAAGGAGACGAAAGACTACAACGATAGGATTAGGTGTGAAAGGGAATTGGTTTTACTTGGTGAAAACTGGTTATGTGAATGGAATTTTGTGGAAAAAGAGGGTGTTGTTTCTTATCTAAAAACTTGTGGTGCATTCACATGAACATCCTCGCATATCATGCAATTGTTCATATTTAGTCTTTTCTTACGAGCCTCGGCTCATGTGGTTTAACGACATTTTAGGTAATTGCGGAAAGCAGGCTATGGATTGAGGAGCATAGTCTTGGAGACCTGTCACGCCCCAAACATTCGGGTCACGCAAAAGCCCACCAAAACACCCATTTAAGAAAATAGGTTTTACAGTTAGAAATCAAAGCTGACGTTTGAATAAATATCCCCACGGTTCAACTCTCATAAAAACTGTAAATCATGCAATCTCATACATGAAAAAGTATATCGCCAAAGGGCGTACAAAACCCGCCTTCTGAAACAGGCATCACATGTCGAAGTATATGTACAAACAGGAGAAACTATGACTAGTCTTCTGTCTCAACGGGCATCTAGGTCATCTCATCACGTCCACCTGAAAAAGTATTCAAAAAATCCCACCACGTGAGCCGAAGCTCAATAGAAACAGACTATAAAGCTGTAAAGCAGGATATGTAATCATACGGTAGGAGCTAGCTCGACCACAAAAGCCAACACGGTTTTCTCACACAACCACTAGTTTTCCATCTGAAAACTATCATTTTCATCCTTGAAACTTTGCATATAAACCTAAGAGTTATCATTCCACAGTTAAGGGAAAGCAGTAAAACAATATTCTCCACTCAGGACAATAATCAACCGAGGAGACAAGATAAATGAGATCCTATGTACCGACTCTGCCATACCCGTAACCACTATAGACTCCTGCCCATTATCCTAGTCCTAAACCACTGAAGGTCAGCTAGATAATGACAAGTTCTATACGGAGTTACGACAATGTAAAACTTAGTTTACAGGATTGCCCCCGAAGGTACTAAGCACCTGATAACCACTTAGTTTACGGGACCACAGCCCGAGGGCACTAAGCACCCAACCACCTCGTTTACGGGGACTAACCCGAAGGCACGTTGGTACCTACGTTGCGCACGTTTCTGGACTTTCACCAAGGAGCAATGGAAGCCCACTCATAACCCATTGTCCCGGTACATCTATGGATAACATTTCAAAACCAACCCATAAGCAGATATACAACATATGTATATATATGATCTAATCCATGAACCATGGAGATCAAACCAAAACATGTAAACACATATTTTTATCAAAACATTTTAGAAGTCGAGCCTTAACCTCAAAGGCTAGCTCCAAACATTCCACAAACACATTTTCCCAAAACTCCGTTTTTAAACCATCTTTTTGAAAACTTCCGGTAACCCTTTTTGAAACCATAGAATCTCATAAAAACCTCGGATAGACATCGCACGAGGAAAGCTTGAACCAAAACACCTCATTTTCTAAAAAGCCAGGTTCAGTTGACTGGGCTCACCCTCCAGTCGACTGAAAAGCACACTGGAAATGAGAACCCAAAACAGAAGCCACTTCAGTCGACTGGCCTCCCAGGTCCAGTCGACTGAACCTCCCACATGAAGATTCAGTCGACTGAACTCGACTGAACTATCCCAGATCATGTTTTGAGCTACGCTTTTGGTTTTCAAATCTCAGATCAAGCCTAAAAAACACCCGTTTTGATACCTAGGAGCACACCCGAGCTCAAGGCTATCATAAAACCTCAAAAGGAACATCCCTCTTTCGATTTCATCCAACCAAACGCCGAAAAACGATTTTAACCCAAAACTGGATCTAAAACACATAACATCTTTTCATGCGTTTTTACACGGTGAACAACATAAGATTACAAATATATCACTCATACAACAGTAGAATCTGAAATCTTACCTCGTTGGGTCAAAAACCTGACGTCTTGATTCACGTGCAAATTTGAGCTTCGTCGAAATCAAATTTTGATTTGATGGATGCGAAGCCCTCGATGCCAATACTAAGGATCAGCAGATGGTCCGTCAAAAACCAAGCCCCGGGCCCCAAGAAGTTAGAGAGAAGGTTGAGAGAACTTTGGAGGAAACTTAGGAGTTAAGTTTTCAAAATATCTTTTTAGAAAATATCTAAGTTTCGATATTTACAGGCCTCCAAAATATCTTTTTTTTTTCAAATTTTAAAATTCGCTCGGCAACTCCCTACAACCCCGCGTGCTCAGATAAACTTAAACATGCATAAAAGTGAATAAATCATACACCGAACAAATATATGCAAAACACAACATTTACATATAAGTCTCAAAAAGAGATGAGTCGGGTCTCACAAGACCCTTTTTGTGTAGTTTTGATAGAATTTTACATTCATCGATAGTATCTTTTGAGAATAAAAATTGTAAATTTAATTCCTTCTGGAATACTTGAATGAATGTTTTGTGGGTTGTACTAACTCGTGTTGTAAGGCCCTAAGGCCATTCTTTCATATATTGTATGTATGTGAGGGCGATGGATTGGTATTTGGGGTTGGTTACCTTGGTTTTGGGATAGAATGTTATGATTTCAAATGTTGGAATATCAAGTTTCCGGGTTGAATGAAGTTATTTAATTACCAAATATACATTTTACTTCAAATTTGTAAGGACTCGGTACCCATTTATTTTGTTCTTTCATATTTTCGATAAGAGAAGAGATCGAATTAAATTTGGGTATGGGTGTTATAAAATTTTTGCTTGTTAACGACTGAATTAATAATATGTGAAGGTGAAATTGAGATACATGGTAAAGAACGATATTGATATGGCTATGTTAATGAATAATTTGAAATAATAAAATGTGAGCAAAGTTGAAAGTATGAGGTGAGTTTTTATAAAATTCGTAAGATTCAACTTCAGGAGTCACCGCTCGAGCGGTGGGGGTTCGCTCAAGTGGACTATCAGAAAATGTTTGGAATATTCTCGATCATGAAAGAAAGGATTGGGAGTTTATATATATATATATATATATATATATATATATATATATATATAACTGACTCACGTGAACCTCTCTCAGGGTCTCATTTTTTTCTTATTCTCTCTTCTTCTCTTCTTCCTCTCTTAGAGAGAGAGAGAGAGACCCATGTTCCTTATGAAACTCTAAACCCCCCCACCATAGAAATTAAAGCTTTAGGGCTAGATTGGGAGCAAGCAAGGTTGGAGATCAAGCTTTGGAGCAAGGAGGTAGGAGATGAAGCATTAAGGAGGCAAGAACACCCAAGATCCAAACCTTAGGAGGGAGAAGTTGGAGTAATCTCTAGCTTTGGAGCAAATCCAAGGTAGGATCTAGATTCTCTCGTATGTCCTTGTTGATTTGGGTTGATATATTACTTACATGTGTAAAAATCAAGTTGATTTCATATGAGATTTGAATATTTAATAGGTTTGTGTGAGTATTGTTGGGTTTTATGAAACTGGGTAGTTTGAGAAGTGATGTATCTTGATTTGTTGAAGAATTGTGATACAAAAGGGGGTTTGTGAAACTTTAAAATTCAATGTTTTGGGTTGAAAAGTAGAAATTTGAAGCTTAAGTGTGAAGGGAATGTAATTTGGGGTTTGAAACTCAAAACATGGAAAAACCTGGGGATTTCTCGGGTGTCAGCGCGCTCGAGAGAAGCTCTGTTTGCTCGAGCGGTCAACTGGCAAAGAGTTGGGCGCCCGAGCGCCCGATGTCAGCTCGAGCGGACTGGTTGCGCAAGGCCAACTTCTTTTCATCATATCTCCCTCATTCAGGCTCCGAATGGGGTCGTTGTTATACTCAAATTGAAGCTCCAAAAGTCCTCTTTCAAATAAGACTACTCTCACAATAAAATTCCTTTTGTAGAAAAAGTTATTATTAAAATGGTGAGGGTATGTCAAATTTTCTTAACCGTTTTTTACTCGTTTTGGCCAAATGTCTTGAAAATGTTATTTTCATCATTAGTGGTCCCCTTTTTTTAAAATCAAATTTCTTGTTCTTTGGGCCATAGATGCACCTATGAAAATCTATTTGTGTTGGGATTCATATGTGGGGCCATTTGGTTAAGCTTTACAAGGTAAACGGATTTTCTACATCAGAGATGGTTTTGAGGAAGCGAGTATGGGTAATTGTGAGTCATGTCGTAACATGATCATCATTTTAAATCCTAAGCTTTAGAAGAAAAACACGGATTTTAGCTTGTATACATATACATATGAAGGGTGCATTCTATTTTCTTCTAACAGCATGATTTCGAATGAAATCAATTTTGTGTTATTGATGCTTTATGAAATTAACGAAAGAAATGTAAAATATGATTCATGAAAGGTTGTGTATTGGATCTTATGATGCATTTGATTTGAAAGGAGAAATTGAATACTAAAACCGAATGTGACTTGACAATGAAATGGAAAGTTGAAATTGGAATTGAAACGATAATGCGTGAAAATGATTCGGAGAGGAACCAGTTGTGGATTGGACTCTCAGATTTGTGAAAATGAAATTTATGAATAAATAATGAACCGTATGGATTGATGTGAATTAAGTTGGGCTTGAAGCTCCGTAGTGAAAGATCGAAAACTTGCGCAAGATGGGACCACATGCCCACAGGTTAGCCCCCAAAATGTGGTGTTGTGTCGTGGTGAGTTATAGAGTTATCTACTATCCAATGGATTCGTATAGCCTATTAGGAATTAATAAGGAGGAAATTCTATAAACTGCACCTGACACCGGTTAATTAGATGTGATACAGTTTTGTGATAAATCGGGTAATAAAAATGTGACACGATTTTTGTGAAAAATTAGATAATGAGATGATGATATGGATAGTATGAAAGGATAAATGGGAACAAATTAGCGTGCGTGGGTGTGTGCACGTGAAGGAATAATGAATTGGTAAAAAATTTTATTTTACTTAGGTTGTACCCATCACACCTTGCAAATCATGCACTATATTTGAGTTAATCTATATCCTACGAGCTTTAGCTCATGTATGTATGTAAACCATTTCAAGTTTTCAAGGACCAGGGGCGATACCAGGGTAAAGGTTGCATTGTGGAAAATGCTAGAAGCTAGAAGAAAGATCTAGTATTTCTTTGTATTTTCTATTATGTTTATATGTAAATCTGAGTGGATGATTATAATAATGTAGTAGTTGTAAATGAACTCTTGGAGAATCAAAGACATTTGTCTGGAATTGGATATGTAAGAGAATTTGATTGCTTAAAGAAAGTTTTTGTTTTAATATGTTTCGAACTCAAACCTTTAGTGAAGGAAACTTATTATTAGTGACCTTTGTATATGGGACGATTGGGTTGATTCACAGGTTTCCTGGGTTTGGGGCGTGATAGAATGGTATCAGAGCTCTAGGTTCGAATACCTAGGAGCCGTGGGAAGTAAGGATGACCCTTATATGAGAAATTGTTTGATGAGGTTAGGCACCACTACACGGCATGAATTGTGTGAGACCCGAACCCGTCTCTTTTTGAGACTTGTATATATATGATGTGTTTTGCATATATATTTTTATGATGTATGATTTACTCGTTTTGATGCATGTTTATGTTTATTTGAGCATGCGGGGTTTGTTTCCGGGGTTGTAGGGAGTTGCTGTGCAAATTTCAAAAAACAAAAAAAAGATATTTTGGAGGCTTATAAATATTTGGAGTTAGATATTTTCAAAAGATAGTTTCAAAACTTAACTCCTAAGTTTCCTCTAATTTTTTCTCTGCCTTCTCTCTAACTTCTCAGGGGCCCGAGGCTTGGTTTTTGACAAACTAACTGCTGATCCTTAGTATCGGCGTCGTGGTCTACGCTTTCATCCGGACGGAATTCAATTCCGAAGAAGCTCAGTTTTGTACGTGGATCGAGACATCGAGTTTTCAACTCACCGAGGTAGGATTCTAGATTGTATAACTGTTAGAGGGTACTACATGTAATCCTACATGTTTCTACCATTTGAAAACGCATGAAAAGTGATTTATGTTTCAAATCATGTTTTGGGTTAAAACCATTTTTTTTTGGCATTTTGGGTGGGTGAAATTTTGTTTTGAGGGTTTCTTTGCGGCTTTATGGTAAGCTTGAGCTTACATATCCTTGTGGGTACCAAAATCAGAAGTTTAGAGGTTTGATGTGAGGTTTAGAGGTTTGATGTGAGGTTTAGAAGCAAAAACAAACACAACCCATAGCTCAAAATAGTCTCAGGGTTGGTTCAGTCGACTGGATCATCTTTTGCTGAGTTCAATCGACTGAACTTGGGAGGTCAGTCGACTGAAGTCCTTCTATTTTGGTTCTCTTTTCTAGAGAGTTTTTCAGTCGACTGGGGGCTTGGGCCAGTCGATTGGAGTCCTGTGATGGGGCTTGGGTGTTGTTTCCAATGGTTTTGGTTCCTTTGGGTGGTTCTAAAGCGATGGATTTGTGAGATCTCGCTTTTCGGATGTGTGAACATCCACGATTTTCAAAGGAGGTTCAAAAATGAGTTATTGGTGAGAAGAAAACATGTTTTTTGGGAGGTTTGGAGCTAGCCTGTGGGGTTGAGTCTCAACTTCTAAAACCTTTTGATGAAAATATGTCTTTACATGTTTTGTTTGATCTCCATGGTTCATGGATTAGATCCCTGATATATACATGTGCTGTATATTTATTTTGTGAGTTGGTTTTGAAATGTTTATCCATAGATGTACCGTGATAGTGGGTTTGTTGAGTTGGGCTTCCATTACTCCTCGGTGCAAGTTCAGAAACGTGCACAGCGTAGGTACTCAGTTCCTTCGGGTTAGTCCCCGTAAATTGAGTCGTGTGGGTGCTTAGTTCCCTCGGGCTCAGGTCCCGTAAATTAAGTATTTGTTGGTTGCCTCCATTAATGGCGTTGTTGTCGTGGCTCCGTATAGAACTTGTCATTACTTATTGGACCCTGCGCGGCTGTAGAGTAATGGACAAGAGTCTTTAGTTGTTACCTTTGTCGGTATGGCAAAGTCGGTACATAGGATTACATTTTATCATGTCTCATCGGCTGTGTATTCCCGGGTGGAGAATGCTGTGTTTTACTGCTTCCCTTTACTGTGGCATGATATCTGTCAGGATTATATGCAAGGTCTCAAGGATGGAAAACTTATGATTTTTGAGAGAAAAACCTGTTTGGCTTTTGTGGTTGAGTTAGCTCCCACCATATGATTGCATGACCTGTATTACAGTTTTATTGTCTATATTCTATTGGGCTTTGGCTCACGGTGTGAAATTTTTGCTGTAAAACCCTTTTTAGGTGAGCATATGGAGTTGACCTAGTTGCAGAGGTGATGGAAGACTTGTTGTAGCTTTCCCTTTTTGGATATGTACTTTACATGTGATGCCTATGAAGGCTGGTTTTGTACGCCTTTCTGTGATATACTTATTCATGCATGAGATGCATGCTTATCGTTTATGAGAGTTGAACTTGCGAAATCTTTTATCCAACTGTTGTATTTTGATTTTCATCTGTAAAAAAACTATCTTCTAAATGGATGCTTTGGTGGGCTTTCGCGTGACCCTGGTGTTTGGGACATGACAAATTGTGTGCTTGCATGGGTTTGCGATTGAATTATTTTGCGCATGTTATGTGTTCATATGAGTATGGAGGTCAAGTCTTGGGGTGCTGTGGCATGCCTTATGGCATCCGATTAACTACTTTAGGGTTTAAAATAGAAAAGCGTTTGGCTGACGTTCTATCTATGAAAAATCTGAATTAGTTACCCGAATTGTCGCATTGCACTGAGGCTTTCCCTCGATGTGAATATGTGTCGATGTGATGCGACTAGGAGGTGAGCAGTGTGTACCTTGGCTTTAGAAGATTAAGTTGAGTTTAACTTAGTTGGGTGTTGTGATATTCTCGTTGTAGGGGTTATGGATGGTAGTATGGGTGGTGAAATTACGACCCGGTGGTCAGTGATTGTGGTGGGTGTAAGCTCGTGAGATGAGTGTTGATTGTTTGGAGTGTGTTATACCCATATGAGTTAGGGGTGACTGTAGTTAGTTACTCGTTATGTGTTGCGTTACCAGTAGTTTGACGACCAAGTATGGTAGATTGTTTAAAACCCTTGGAGGTTGTTTGTTGTGGATGGATATAAGGTGTGGTTTTGGGCGCATTGAGGATTATGTACATCACGAGCCGTGCTATGTCTTAAGCCATACTATGCCATGAGCTGTGTTCCCCGAGATTGGGTATGGACATGAATATAGTAGATGGGAACATAATGGATGAGGGCATAATAATCTCCGGCCAAAGGTATGTTAGAAAGTCTAAGCATAGGCAGTATGTAGAAATGTCCCTTACCCTGAGGGGTGTTGTTGGTAACCACAATGGTATCTTGTGTTTTTGAACGTCAGTTTGATAACCCTTATGTTTTCCTCGTGGCGTGGTGCTGAGTTAAGTTTTTTGATAAAAGTTGAAAGCGTATGAGGAAAGAGTATGTGGATTAAAGAAGTTATCGACAGATTGGTTATTGAGTGATGTGTATGTACGTATGATGAGATGTATGTTGGAGATGGTAGTGATTTGATGAGTGATGGTTTGAGGTTACTTGGGAATTTTCACAAAATAGAGGTTTATGGCACAATTTGTTGTTCTCATAATTGGGAGATAGTGTGAAATACGTGGTGTTTGGTAAGAATGTGAGTGTGAGTGTGTAAGGTTTGTGGGGCCTGTGATAGATATTGTTGGTGTAGCTAACTTGGTCGTTTTGGGACGACGTGCTGAAGGGTGGAGATCCCTTAAGGGGATAAAGGCGGTAGTCTATATCTAGCCTAAGGCCTAGGTCTGGTGGTGTAGTTTTACCCTTATGAGCGAATGATAGTGTGGCGCCATTTAGTTTAGAGTTGGCAGGCGAGGTTCGTTTTGTTCGTCTTATGTATGGTTGCTATCATGTTTGGATAGCGGTATGCCGATGGTACTTGTGTGGTGACATAAGAGACAGGTGTTCTTGGCTGAATGTTTTGTGTTTTCTGGTGGGTGTACTGAAGCCACGAGCTCATGACCGTGGCATGGTTTTTTCCTACCCGTCGATTGTTACCTACTTATTGGGAATCGACTAATGTGATGCAAATCCATGAGGAGATGTCATACAGTGATGCGAGTATATGTGGTATGGTGCTTTGGTAGTTGACTAATGAGGCTCTTGTGGATGCGTGCGATGTATCGTTGGGGTGTGAGGGAGTGAATGATGGTGGTAGTACTTGAGTGAAGATATGAACATGAAGACCTAGTGCGACGAATGGTATACCCATTGTGAATGATGACCGATAACGTTTGTATGCTGATATTTGATGTCTTTACAAAGACTAGTGGTTAACTTTCTTTCAAAGACTAAGTGTATAATGGTGGCCTTAAGAGGTAGTGACATGGAGTGAGAGCTTAGAGCTGACTCATGATTTTTCTAGTAGGAGAGATGTTTCATAATTGACTATCCTGTGTGGATTGTTTTTCTTTGGTAGAAATTAAACGTTGGGATCATATAAGTGTAGGTTCATTTGCCCGAGGTTCCTTGGAGAGCCCGTTTACCTTACCTTGTAAACCTGAGCGTTTGGGTGACGTTTTTGGAGATATAGTTTGATTTGTAACGAATGTCGACAGCTCTAGTTCTCGTTGAGTGATATCCCTAAGGGAGTTTAGTAATTGGATTATTTACGTGGTGAGATTCTCGAATATTAGTTCTATGGAATTCCTACGACAATACAGATCCGTGGTTTGGTAGATTAGGAGATCGTGTTTGGGAACGTACAGGAGGTACGAGGTTTAAAAAGATCGTAGAAGGGTTCGATAGTGTAGTTGGCCTAGTGCTAAGACGGGGTATCCTGAGTGTGAGATGTCTGGAGGTTGTTTGTGTTCGACCTTATATTCAGAGGTGAGTATGTTGTTCGCCCATGAGAACAAAGTGTGGAGTAATAAAGTTCAATAGTGTACCATGTGGTTTGGGTGGCCTGGGGTGATAGGCGAGAAACCGTGGGTTAAGATGTCTGCGATAGATGCATACCTGGGGAGCGAAAGTGCAGGAAGCGTCTGCATGGTTGTGAAAGTTATTAGTAACTTTGTATGAAAGGTCTCAGGATTTGAATTCCTTTGTTTGGTACTGTGCACTTTTTGTGAGAGTTGCTTAGATAGTGGGCTTAAGGCCGTGATATGGCTATGATTTGCCTAGTGGAAGTTAGGTTAGTAAAGTGTAACATTGTGAAATGAGGTCTTGGCACGACGGGAAGGTGGCATTGTGTCTTTGTGTATGACTGGTGACGAGCTTATAGTCCTATGGAATGTCTTGTATGAGGTATGAGGATAAATGGTGTTCGTGCGTATGCGAATGAGGTCTGAAAGTTGAGAGTTAGTGTAGCAGATGAGCTGGGTGTCATGATCGGGATCAACAGTAGTTGTGTGGCTATGGACGATGCGGCCTCAAGGTGAGATTTATAGGGTTCTTTGGAGGCCAAGTGTTGAGCAGTACTGGGAGTACCCTGAGGTGAGGTCATGGTTTCTAGTGGTTTTGGGAAGATGGGGGTCTCTGTGGATTAGTGTTCATGTTGTGACCCATGAGTTAGTGCCTAGGGAATGGGTGTTGTTGGAATTCCTCGTGCATTTTCTGGGTAGAGTTTGTTTGCTCTACCGTGTGAATGTAAGTGTGTAGGGTTGTGTTCCCTATGAGATAGGGTTGGTAAGCCAGGAATGTTTGCTCTTGTTGATGAGGGAGTTAGTATTGAGGCATAAAGTCCTTTTCAGCAATAATCAACTGAGAATCGTTAACTATTGTCTGCAGCTTATTTTGGATTATGTGGGTATGGTTGCATCTCTAGTTTTTGGTAGAGTTGGAATTTTGTTAGGACCTTGCGACTGGAATATTCACGTGGAGAGTTTCTGATAGGCTCTTGTGAGTATGGATCTGTGCTCTATTTGGGACTTCGGGTTACTCAGAATTCTTACGATGCGAAGAGTCGATCGACCGTTTGAAGAAAAGGCACGAATGTACATGATACTATCGATGATTGGGGGTAATGTACATGCAGAAGATTGCTAGTTATCTAGTTTGGGGTTGAAGATTATAGATTCGAGAGGTCGATGGGTAAGTGTATATATGTGAGGTGTTTGACTCATGTAGTGTGCTTAATCCTAGTAACTCTCGGAGTTCAGGTGGCAGTGCTAGTTTCGATGGTTGAAGGATTAAAGTGAGGCCGTGCAAATGGTGATTTGATTTTAAGTTTGTGGTGGTTAGTTGGCCGTAAGGGTATGGACGATTTTGGGGTAACACGTGAAACCCTTGTGAACAATGTCTGAGTTAGGCGACGTGTTTGGGTTGGAGGAGTAGTCCTCGGTATACATTGGAGTACAGTAGTGAGTTAGGCCATAATATGACGAAGTTGGGAGAATCTTTGTGATGGTAAAATCCTATGACGCATAATGCTATGGTTGAGAATGTTTAGTCCTCGAGAGTGTGTATGTGGCGTGAGATGGTGGTCGTGAAGGGATTGTTGGTACTCAATAAGGGAGTGGTTGATTCCAACACTGGTGTTAATTTTGGTAAGAATTGGTATTGTGTTAAACGATAAATTGTTTTAGATTGGTCAAGCCCGATATGAGTACAATTCGATGAATATGAATAATTCTCATAATTGTGAAATATTGGTGTTCGGAAGTTAAGCTTGATGGTAACAAAGGTGTGTTAATATTCTTGAGTCATATCGTCTTGGAAGAACGATTATGATCACAAAATTAAGAATGATACAATGTGGACCGAGCGATTAGCGAAGCGTAGTGACAGATATTAAGATTAAAGGAAGGTTTGGTGTAACTTGAGACGAATTTCAGGGACGAAATTCCCAAAGGGGCGAAAGTTGCAAGGACTCGGTACCCGTTTATTTTGTTCTTTCATATTTTTGGTAAGAGAAGAGACCGAATTAAATTTGGGCATGAGTGCTATAAAAGTTTTGCTTGTTAACGGTTGAATTAATAATATGTGAAGGTAAAAATGAGACACATGATGAAGAACAATATTGATATAGCTATGTTAATGAATAATTCGAAATAATAAAATGTGAGCAAAGTTGAAAGTTTGAGGTGAGTTTTTGGAATTTTGCAGAATTCAGATTCAGGGTCACCACTTGAGCGGTGGGGGTTCGCTCGAGCGAACTATTGGAAAATGTTTGGAATATTCTCAATCATGAAAGAAAGGCTTGGGAGATTAAATACATATATATACACAGACCTGACCCACTTGAAACTCTCTTATTTTTTCATTTTCTTCTTATTCTCTCTTCTTCTCTTCTTCCTCTCTTAGAGAGAGAGAGAAACCCATGTTCCTTATGAAACCCT
>JAUMHN010187748.1:0-46076 GCA_032360265.1 Heliamphora ciliata
TGAGTTGCGAGTTGATGAGGATGTGACGTATGAGGAGCGTCCCGTGAAGATTCTGGATACGAAGGAACAAGTATTGCGGGGGAGAACGATTGCCTATGTCAAAGTTCAGTGGCTTCATCACGGAGTTAAAGAAGCGACTTGGGAGCTTGATTTTGGGATTCGTGAGTGATACCCGGAGTTGTTCACCTCGTGACCTGGTAGTGAATTTTGGGGGTGAAATTCCTTAAAGGGGGGAGAGTTGTGAGACCATGTACCGTTTTATTTTCATATTTATGCATATTTGGTGTTTTGTACACGTGTTGGCGTTTTTGCCTTAATATACTTATATGAGTTATGACGCATGTTTTGGTTAATCGGAGTATACGGGGTTGGTCTCGGGGGTTACGGGGAGTTACGGTGCGAATTTCAAAAATTAAAAAAAAAAAGATATTTTGGAGGCCTATAAATATCTAGAATTAGATAATTTCAAAAAGACATTTTTAAAACTTAACTCATAAGTTTCCTCCAAACTATCTCTGCCTTCTCTCTAACTTCTCGGGGGACCGGGCTTGGTTTTTGATAAACTAACTACTGATCCTTAGTATCAGCAACGTGGTCTACGCATCTATCTGGACAGAATTCGATTTCGACGAAGCTCGAATTTGCACGTGGATTGGGGCATCGGGTTTTTGATCCAATGAGGTAGGATCTCAGATTCTACTGCTGTATAAGGGAACTATATGTGATCCTATACTGTTTCACCGTTTAAAAACGCACGATCTGTGATTTTATGTTCTAGATCCAGTTTTGGGTTTAAACTATTTTTTGGCATTTTGGTTGGATGAAACTGAGTGTTGGATGTTTCTGATGATGGTTTGTAATAGCCTTGGACTCGGGTATGCCTTTAGGTATCAAAACAGGTGTTTTTGAAGCTTACTTTGAGGATTGGAGGTCAAAACTGTAGCTAAAAATATTTTCTGGGCAAGTTCAGTCGACTGAACTCATGAGTTCAGTCGACTGGACTCGAGGGGTCAGTCGACTTAAATGTTTTTTGGTTCGAAAAGTTGTTTTTCTAGAATGTTCTTCAATCGACTGGGAGGGGGTCCAGTCGACTGAAATGGTGCCTGTTTGCCTTGGCTTTTTGGTGGTTCCTTTGGAGAAAAATGTTGAGTTTCTTTTGAGAAAAAGGAAGAGTTTTTGATGAAAAACGTGTTTATTGGAGGCTTGGAGCTAACCCTAGGGGTTGAGGCTCGCTTTCTAAACGTTTTCATAAAATGTGTATATTTTTACATGTTTTGGTTTGATCTCAATAGTTTCATGGATTGGATCTCATGATTATACATGCATTGTATAACTGCTTTTGGGGAAAATATTTTCAAAATGTTTTGTTTTGATCACCTAGTGAGGGATGGATCTATGCACATGTATAATGTACTGACTTGAGAAAAATTTTGAGAAGATTATCTAGATGTACCAGGATGACGTGTATGTGGCACGAGTTGCCCTCGTTGTAAGTCTAGAAACGTGCGCAGCGTAGGTACTCAGGTCCTTCGAGGTAGTTCTCGTAAACTGAGGCGGATGGGTGCTCAGCTCCCTCGAGGTCGTAACCCATAAATTGAGTGGTACGTTCATGGTGCTCTGTATAGAACCTGTATATGTCTAGGTGATCCCACAATATCTGGGGGTTAGATACTGGACATGAGTCTATAGTTGTGACCTCTGTCCCCTGATGATTGAGTCGGTACATAGGACCTTATTTTTCTTTTCGCGATGGTACATTCTGCGAGGGAACGATGTTTTGATTACTGTTTTTCCTTAACTGTCGTTGATATTTGCAACTTTTGCATCACATGGTTTTAAGGATGAAAACAATGGGTTTTATGTTAATGAAACCGTTTTGGGAGACTTGTGTGGTCTGATGGGAAAACGGGAAGGTTTTGGCTGGAAAACCTATTTTGGTTTTGTGGTTGAGTTGGCTCCCACCATATGATTGCATATTCCTGCTTTACAGCTTATTATTTGTTTTTTCTATTGGGCTTCGGCTCACGGGTGAAAATTTTCTGTAAAATCATTTTCAGGTGATGATGTAGCTGAGGTATAGCTTGGTGGTGCCCACGGTGACGGAAGACTTTTACAGTTTTCCTTCTTTTTGGTATGCTTGTTCCTGAAGACAAGTTTTGTACGCCATAAGGCGATATATTTTGTATGCATGTTAAACTGTATATCTTTCCTTTATGAGAGATACACTCTGTTGAGTATTCCATTAGTTTCAACAGGCGAATTTTAATGTATGAAAACCTGTATTTTCATATGAAATGGATGTTTGGTGGATTTTCACGTGAGCTTGGGTTTTGGGGCGTGACAACTAATTTTGAATAAGAGACTCTCAATTTTTAAAAAATTAGGTCTCCAAGCTTGAGCTAACCATGGCTGAAAAGAAGTACAAAGAAGAAGAACAGGAGCGGCGTAACTGGGGTTTGGTCTCCCTTTCTTTCAATCTTTCTCATCTCCTTGCTTCAAATTCATATACGAGTCCACTATTAGAGCCCTTAAATTGTTGAATTTCATCAAGCTCCAACACCCTAGGTGTTCGGCCATCACTAATAATTGAGTTTCTGTCATCTTGTTGTGGAGCCATCATGAAAGCACTCTTGAATCTCAATCGGTGGTTAGATGTCCCAAGTGGAAGACATTCTTTCTGAGGGGAAAGATTGCGTTTGGGAGCTTGAAGGCTCTGCAACGAAAGAAGAAAGAAAAACAGCACTGAGGAAGAAGAGAAGGTAGACGTCAGCGCCCCGGGATGTTTTCGCCTCTTGTGCGTAAAACTTAATGCTCAAATGGCGTCTTTTGATTTGGTGTAGAAGATCACAAATTGTTAGAATGAAGGTGGAGTATTAGGACTCATTATCGATCAATGGAAGAACAAGGAAAAAAGAACAACAGGAGGAAGATGAAGAAGACGCACGACCCGAGAGCTTGGGACCTTTGGGATTATATATATGTATTTTTTTTGTCTTCTAGAATAATCTCTCTAGAATACTCTTCTAAAGGCAAAAAATTACTTAATTATACGTTTATTTAAATATTATTACTCCCACAATATGTTATCCTCAAATTTTCAAATTTAATTAAATTTAAATAATTATAATTAAGTTTTTTTTTACATTTTAGAATTTTTCACAGATAAATACTCCGGTGTCCCAACACACCAACCTCATTTAATATGTTATATAAATCATCAAATATCATTTTTAGTAATTTTTTATTATGTCAAAAATAATTAACCAAAATAATATAAAAAAAACCGTACCGGGTCGCTATATTAATAGTAGCCAACGAGTTTCTTTACATATCAGACTAAATTTTTATCTCCCATCGATGTGGGATGGGGTATCACAAAATTCTCCACTCAAATACGTACGCGATACTCTCGTCGCATGACCTAGGTTCTTTTTATGGTTGGGGTGTGAATAGCAACTGTACCCTTTTATTGAAAAATGGAGTCGCAACTTAATTTTTGAGAAAAAGCTAGGAAAAAAAAGGAAACACCAATCTTTAAAACGTTTAACTAGAGAAAACATGGATTTGGAGGATAAGATACAAATCGAAAAATGTGTTAGGCACTCTGTTCACCCAATCATGAGGTTGGCATCTGCTAATTATTATTGGTTCTTTAATTGAATTTTTTAAATACATACAAATACAGAAAGTGGAGGCAAAGAGAAAACAATCAAAATCAAATAAGAAAATAGCATAGCATAGGTATTTAGAACACAAAAGAAAATATGAAAAGAAATTTTAAGTCCTAAAGCATGCAAAATCTATACTAAGATTACATGGTGAAAATCGCATGCGATGAATAAAAGGTGAAATCAATTAGCTAACCCTAGTCATGTGAAAATAATGCTAAGCGTGTACAACAAGCATCTAAACGCAGATAAAGTATTGCTAAAGGTTTCTTTGAACCTCAATCTTGCTAGAAACACACTACGGGCTGCATACTGGACATCATATCGAACTTAACTGAATGCTGTGAATGCACAATTAAGCTATTGAAAACAGAAAAAGATTACGGCTGTAACATATGAACGTTGTGGTTGCAAAGAAATTGGGAAAAAAAGTATACGGATGCAACATTGATTGTTGCGATTGCACTGATGTCAGTGCCAGAATGTTGCGTTCGCAACATTAATTGTTGCGACCATAGGGTATTTGGGCACTGTGTTACTGAATTTTAAGAAATAGTGTACTGGGTGTGAATATGAGATATATCTATGGCATGAAACAGAATCTGAATAAGCCTATTTTAATCAATACTACAATAAAAGCATGAATACCTAACTAAATTCTAACAATGTAGCTAGTTTAAGTAAACCATTAAGTATGTGAAAGAAATTAACAATTTAGCATGGAATGAGGTAACTAGGACAATTGAACTTATCGATAACGAGTGAAAAAAAGAAAAGCATACAAATATGAAATTGAAATACAGACGTTAACTCGACCACTCCACGGGGGTAGGAAATGTGAAGAGAGAAGTGCCGGGGTTTTAACAAGAATACTTGAAATGCGGCAATCCGGGTGTGTTCTCAAGTCGTAGGATATGACGATCGTCCATCTAATCCTCGAAAAGTAATCCAATTTTAGTAATCGGGGCAGCACGGGTAGTAGTAGTGGTCGGGGTGTGAGTAATCGGGCTGGCAAAGTATCGATGTTCTTTTAATTGTCCTTCCTCTTTTTTTAAAAAAAAAAGAAAATCGTGCCGAATGTACGTTTATATAAAAAATGTCAACTAATGAGGTGCTGGCACGTTCTGGACCTTAGAATATTCCCCAAAGGTTGCCGTCGTCACTTTTGAAGGTTGCAACCGTGGCGATGATTGTTGCGACCGTGAGGTGTTTTAGAGTTTTCAATAGTTTCATGTTGTGGTCGTGACATTCAAAGGGAGGGTTGCAAGGTTCAAAGTGTCATGACCCATTTTTAAATACGATGTTTGTGTTCGACCAGTGAGTTAAAACACACCAAAGACCTTTATTATTCTTAAACTTTCGTTTTATTTTGCAAAATGCCGTTTGTCTTTTTTTCTTTTAACAGAATTCTTCGAAAATGAAAAGCGAAGAAGAGTTGATTTATTTTTTTCCATTTAAACTTTTTCAGAATCTCATTTTAAAAGAAAATTTTAGAGCTTACTAATAGTGCACTTAACATTCAATATTATTTAAAACATATGTCCATGTGCTAAATACATAAATGCAAATTGCATAAATTTAAACAGAAAACATGAGCAAAATAAATCTTTCTCTCTTAGGGGCAAAATAAATCTTTCTCTCTTGGATACCCCTTCCTTTATTCCGTCATGCGTCACCTGGAATTTGTCAACATGCATTATGAAATTAAAGATATCAAGATTTCTAATTTGTCATGAAATATCCAAGTTTAATTTTATATAGTTAGAACTTTACTTTATACCAAACATCATACCGATTTTCATCCTTATTCCATCCAACCCTCGGTATTTTCCTGCCCCCGAGTCGAAACCTTTTGGTAATGTTGTCCTGTTCTCCCGGGTAGGGACCTTCGGTGTTATTTTTTTGTCTCCCCAAAACAGCGACATTTGGTGTTATTTTCATGTCCTTCTAGATTAAGGACCTTTGATATTCTTTTCCTGTCTCCCAGAGTAAGGATATTTCGCTATTATTTTCTTGTCCTCCCGAATATGGTATCTTTATTGTCCCCTGCGTCGGGATCTTTCAGACCTTTATCTTATTGTATATGCAAATCCATTCATACAGAGGCTCATTAGCTGAAAAATATAGTAGACATTCATGACTTAATTTTCATTTCGAGCTCTCATAATTAGGTTAAGAAACATTCAAAAAATTAAAATATCTAAGAACTCTCGAATTTAACCCAAAACTCGGTCAGTTAGTCCTTGTCCACAAATTTTTGATCTAGAAACAAGACATAAAAGTACCGATTTTAGTAAACAAACTAAACTATTTATTTTCTAAGCTTTATCTTCAACTTTATAACTTTATTAGATTTGTTATCTAACTAAAATATATAAGGAGACTTCATAATTTTGTCAACTTATAATCTTTAGAAAAATCTTGCTGTTTAGTTTTATAAACTTTGTTTTTAAAGAAGAATTAAAGATAAAAAGCACGTAAAATACTAGAATAATACCCATAGCTTGTAAATTTTTTTAACAAAAATCTCATATTCATTTTAAAACATAAACTTTTAAACTTATATTAAAATACCTAATTTAGTAAAAAACTTAGTTTAACTAAAATTCATAAAATAAAATTCCCTATTTTAATCAAATTAAAGCTTATGTAAATGCAGAAATTTTAACGTAAATAAGATTTTTGTAAAATCTTGATTTACTTATTTAAATTTGGTTTAAGTTAAAAAGTTAGCTTTAAAAACTTTTTGTAAACAAATCTCTATACTTTAATTTATTTCATTTGGTCTCAAGAATGAAATTTTGTTTTTAATCTTTAAATAAAATTTATTATTTCTATACAATGCTTTTAATACCAATTATTTTTAGTTTTTTAGAAATTTATTTGCAATAAACCAAACAATTCAGAAACAAACACACACACAACATATTATTCACACACACACACACAGTCGCCTGAACCAATGCACACACAGTGCATGTCAAACTCCCGAACAAACACACACTGTTCATGCATACACACAAACAGTAACATTAACACACTCACACACACAGCGACATCAAATGTAATGCACACACAGTGCACACGGGTTGGGGGACAAAACGTTCTTGGTGGTGGTGGTCCGGTTTTCATGGAGGTGGTGGCGGTTCTTGGACGGCGGTGTTCGGTAGTGGTATAGCTACATATATATATATATATATATATATAGAGAGAGAGAGAGAGGGAGAGATGAGAAAGATAGAGAGATAACAGAGAGAGGGATATGATATACATCTACATATATATATGGAGAGAGAGAGAGAGAGAGAGAGAGAGAGAGAGAGAGAGAGAGATAACAGAGAGTTAGAGAGAGATTGAGAGAGAGAGAGAAAGAAGGGAGGAGAGAGTCCGGTGGTGAGGGGCGGCGACGGGGTCGCCGGTAGTGGTAGTTGGCGTGGACGGTGGCGGCCAATTGTGTGGAGCAGAGGCATCGGGGGCCCGTGGTGTGGAGCGGTAGAATTGGGGGTGCGGCGCCTGAAGCTTTTCTTTCTCTCTCCTCTTTTTTTTTCTTCACCTAAACCCTAACTCTAAACTCCCCTAGGCTTCTCCTTTACCCTAATCTAATATTCTTCCATATATATACTGAGTAGACGAAAGCTCTGTTTAAATGGGTTTTAATGGCCCAGATTAAAAAGGGGTTTGAACTCCTTTTCGGTTACATGATTTATAATCATAATAAATTTTATATAATTAAATATTATCATTATTAGTATTTTATATATACATATGGTGAGGATGGACCTCCAGTTATCCATAAAAATATATTAATTGCGTTAAAAACTCATCGGTTACAAAATGTGAATAATATTAATAAGTTTTAAGGCCACCGATTATAATTAAATATATATTATTATTTTTATTATTCATATATACATATATATATATATATATGTATATCTTTATTAATGATTATAATTGTTTTCGTATTAAGATTTTCATTAATATTACTATAATTATTTTTTAAATGAGTATCATAATTGTCGTATTTAATTGTAATGGTCGTAACCGACAACTTTTTAATGACATTATTATCATAATTATTATTTATTTAATTTAATTAATTGTATTTTTTCCAAGATATCACACAAAAGTTGTGGCCTTAACAATCTAGGCCAGTGAATAATTAGGTCGCGAGGTTTGAAAGGTTGCGGCATCAAGGTTCAAATATTGTAATCTTGTGGCTCGATTTCATGGAGTACTAGTTTTGAATCACCTACCAGCGATCGTTCGGAGACTTTGCACATCGTCCTGCTTGGTTTTTATCATTGGATTCACCCAAATAAGCCCAAGATTCAGCGGGATCAAATCGGGGTGTCTATAGTTGCCCTTCTTAGACACAACTTCCGTAGCAGCACATGATGCGAGTTATGCCAAAGATCCAGAGACAACATCCATTTGACCGAGCTATTAATCGTAGGCTACAAACACTACAAACACACAAGCATTTATATAATGGTGGTGTCACGCCCCAAACACCAGGGTCATGCGAAAACCCGCGAAAAACCGTTTATGAAAATAAGATTTGCAGTTAGAAAACTATCAACTAAAAAATATACAACATTTGAATAAAATATCCCCATAGTTCAGCTCTCATAAACAATAAACATGCAGTTCATACATGAATAATTATATCGCCTCAAGGCGTACAAACCCGCCTTCTAAAACAGGCATCAAATGTAAAAGTACAAGTCAAAACAAGAAACTACTATGAGTTCTCCATCACCTCAAGCATCTAGGTCAACTCCACATGTTCACCTGAAAATGATTTTACAGCAAAATCCAACACTGTGAGCCGAAATCTAATAGAAAAAGACTATAAAACTGTAAAGTAGAAAATATGCAATCATATAAGGTGGGAGCTAAACTCAACCACAGAACCCAAGACGATTTTCCACAAACCCCAATTTTTCCCATCAGACTACACAAGTCTCCCAAAACGGTTTTATTTCATAAAACTCATGTTTTCATCATTTAAATCAGGCATTGCAAATAACGCAAAAGATCAACCACAGTTAAGGAAAAACAGTAATAAAAAATATTATTTCCTAGCGGAATGTACTATCGCGAAAAAGATGATTTAATCCTATGTACCAAATCCATCACAAGGGGATAGAGGTAACAACTATAGACTTCTGCCCATTATCTAGTCCTGAATAATTTAAGACCTGCTAGGTAATGACAGGTTATATACGGAGCACCACGACGTAAAAGCAAACTTTACGGGCCCGACAACCCGAGGGAAAAGAGCACCCAAATCGACCTTCTTTATGGAAATTACCCCGAAGGATAACAAAGGTACTTACACTGTGCACGTTTTCGGACATTCACCGACCGCAACTCGTGCCAAATACCCATTATCCCGGTACATCTAGATAATCTTCTCAAAAACTGAACCGTAGCTTAACTACGAAAATATTTCACAAATATACATTATACATGTATATACAGATCCATCCATCAACATGGAGATCAACAAAACCTTTCCAAAAAGTTTTTCCCGTTTTCACAAAACGTTTCCAAACTTGAGACTTAACCCCAAGGGTTAGCTCCAAATCTCCAAAACATAAAGTGTTGAGATTTTATCAAAAACCACCATTTTCAAGAACACCCTTTGAAAACCATAGATATCCACAATTCATATCATGTAATAAACCAAGGAAAGCGTAAAATATGCTTTTTATCTGTAACAAGGTTTAAACACAAAACATGAAATACAAGCATTTCAAACAGTTATACATTAAACATGTATAAAAGACCTAAAGGCCAACCGCCACATCATCCACCAACAAACTCCCAAGGAACAAGAAATTTGATAAAAAGTTCCATTAAAGATGAAAAATAAGCTTTTCCCAAACATTCGGCCAAAATTGGGTGAAAAACGGTTAAGATATTTTGACATACTCTCACTCTTTTGATCAGAACTTTTTCTACAAAAATAATTTTATTGTGAAAGAGGTACCATTGAAAAGAAGACTTTCGGGGCTTCAATTTAAACACAAAAACGACCCAATTTCGAGTCCGGATGAGAAAGATATGATAAAAAAAAGGGTTCCACAACCAGCGAAAGTGTCGACACGAACAGAAAATGTGTCAACACAAATAGCGGAGGAGTCGACACAAACAGCAAAGGTGTCGACACAAACAGCAATAGAATGCACAACTCCAACAGAAGGGAAAATGTGTCGACATCAACAGAAAAAGGTGTCGACACAAACAGAAAATGTGTCGACACAAAAGAACCGAGAGTTCAACGTAAGCTACTGGAGCGTACTCAGCACCCCAGAAGGAAATTGTGTTGACCCTAATAGAAAAAGGTGTCGACACAAAACCCAAAAATTTCCAAATCTCAGAATAAGCTACAAGTGATTGTGAAAATCAAACCCAAGCTACTGAAACAACTTCTCAACCTCAAATTAAACCATCCAAACACCCTTTAACAACCCACGGACATACACAAGCCCAAAACAACAAAGATACACCGAAAAGAAAGCCTCAAACCCCTTTTTACTCCAACCGAAATCTACCCAAAAGTGATTTTGAACCCAAAATCCAACTTTTCAAAAATATACCAATTTTTCATTAATAAACCAACTTTTCATACATTTTTAAACAGTAAAAATACATATAATTGCACGTAGCACCTTTTAAAGGTAAAATAGTCTAGAATCCTATCTCATTGAGTTAAAAACTCGACGTCTCAAATTCCGTAAAAAATAAACTTTGTCGAAATAAAATTCTATCCGGATGAACGCGTAGTCCTCGATGCCGATAGCAAGGATCCATTACTCGATCGCCAAAAATGAAGCCCGGGCCCCAAGAAAATCTAGAGAAAAGGCAGAGGTTTTTGTTTGAAAAATGAAACTTAGCCTCTAAGTTTTGAAAAATATCTCCACCAAAATATCTAAGGCTAGTTATTTATAGGCCACGAAAATATCTTTTTTTTTTAAACCCTCACACCACAACACCCAACAGTCCTGGTTTTCAACCCAACATGCATTTCTAAGCTCGAACATGCATAAAACGCATATAAATATGCTATTTTAAAAATAATAAACCACACGTCGAAACGTTGCAAAAATTAAAAAGGGTTAGGGTCTCACAGCTCTCCGCCTCTTAAAGGAATTTCATCCCCGAAATTCAACACTGAAACTCATGCCAATAGCAGCTCGTCCACCATCAATAATCTCTGATGCAAATCCAGGAACACTGTATAACATCAAAAATGTCCCAGCAACTGAAACCCCCAAAACTGTTGTCACATAAGGTAAACACGACTTTATGAATCAACTTCCATGCTGACTCCTCGCACGGGCAAGTTTCACTGACACTGTTGTCATCCATGAAACATCCATAAAACGTCATAACAAGATCCATCTCATGCTACCAAACCTCAAAACCTAACTCTCGCTGAACACAAACCACTCTGGCGACAAATGCATCACACGAGACCATTCTACCATGGTACTTGATTCCAAACACTCTCTACTCCTAGACGTAGAGACTATCACCCTCGTTCTCACTGCCACATACCGGCTCGATCACACCTCACAATGCACACTAAGGACTATCTCCACGAGTCCAAACACATGACAACGAAACCTGACATCGGTCACACGAAGTCACATACTACACGCACAAACTTTACTCAAGTCCTAATGATCACCGACTTTGATACCACATCATTACCTTGCTAATGCTAACAACACCACCACGTAGCTGACACGACGCCCATCCACGATCATAACACAAACATCCAACTCCAGAGAGAAGCTCACTTAACTCACCTGGAATACCAAGGAAGCATTGTATCTCAACCTTCGTCTCACCTAGAGAAACACCAGATGATACACCATTGTCTGGGACAAGGTTCCACACCACCGAGAACTAATCCGGGATCACAACCACAACGTCACCTGACCCCCAACGGGTCACTCAACCAAACACGCCATGCAAACGGAACATCTCATAGGTATCTAACAACCTACACCATCCAATCATGTCTCCCGTGCCACAGCAAGTCATTACACATCTCAGCGCTTCGCTATCCAATCACTGTTACCAAGACTTCTCCAACATCATACTCCCGAGACCACCAACCACACAAATGACAGTTATGCTGAAGCACAACACTTAACACTGTCGCCAACCACTCATCGACTCCAAGAACTCTAAGTAGTTCCAAGTCCTCAAACAAAACAAAAAGCTAAACTCACAAAAGTCTACTAGAAGCCCACCATACACATATCACAACCGCACTGTTCCGATAAAATTCTCATTCTACCCTGAGCTAGAAGCACAACTATACATACACAACTGTCAACGATCCTCAACTGATCACTAAAAAGAACTCTACGTCTCAACACCAACTCCCCAAGCATTCCCTGTCTACCAAACGAACATCACAAAAATCACAATTCAAATGGTTCAACCCTCCATTGAAACCACGAAGGATTAGTCCAATAATCACCCAATCCTGGCGATACACGTCCCTGAGTCACAATTCCAAGGGTCACAACATGATTTTAAATCTATTGAGATTTCATAGTCTCATAACACAACCAAAACCTAAACCACTCAAGAACCTGGCATCTCTATCCAACCGAGATGAAACAACACACACCAAAAAGAAACTCTATCTTCTTCCAAAAAGAAGAAAAGGGTCAACAAAACCCATGGTCCAATCTCGAGGCCACATCGACTACAGTCACACCGCTGTTGTCAATCCTAATCACGATACTCGGATCGTCCGCTACACCGAGTTCTCAACTCTCAGACCTCAGTCACACACATAAACACCATCCATCCGCATACCTGGTATAACACATCCCATTGTACCCAAAACCTCACTTCACAAGGTTGCGCTACACAACCTAACTCTTGCTAGGCAAACCACAATCACATCACAGCCTCAAACTCACTTCCCATGCAACTCTCATAGAAAGCGCACGGCACCGAACAGAGGAAACCCAATCCCTGAGAGAGTTATCAAGAACTCTCTTAACCACGCAAACACCTTTTGCACTTCTGCTCTCAAAGCGCATATCGATCACATGCATCGTACCCACGATTTCTCATCTATCGCCCCAGGCTGGCCAAATCACATGGTACATTACTGAACCTTATTACTCCACACTTTATTCCCATGGGCAAATAACATATCCATCTCTGAATAAGGTGGAACACAAACAACCTCCAGACATATCACACCCAGGATATATCGTCTCAGCACTAACCAACCACATGCACTCGGCATGATTCTCAAACATGATCTCCTAACTGCTAGGATAATGGCCAAACCACGAACCTGTGTTCTCGTAGGAATCCCACAGAACTGCTACTCGTCGTCTGTTAGAATCATAACCTGAACCCTTACATATTCCAACACAGTCGCGACCCATGCCCTTTTCAGCATATCTACAACTCATACTCGTCCTCAGAACCTTGAGCTCACTCACTCGGAACTCAATTCTCTAACCTCAAGAAGGTACACAATACCCAAGGTCATCAGACTACTCAGACTACTGACAACATCCTCAGATGCTACTCTGACTACCATCAACATCCTGACTACCAAGGAATATCTCCAGAACCACTCACGTTCTGCTATCGCAGCATACGCATGGCCAAGGATTATCATGCTTCCATCCACTATATTTTGTCTATACTCCTTTCTGAGTACACGGCTCATGACATAGCATGGCTCAAGACGTATCTAATCCAACACACGGCCAGAACTATATACACCTAAAACCCCGAAAGGGATTATCACTATCCATAGAACCAAGCAGAGTCACTAATTTCCTAGGGTCTCCAACATCCTATCGCCCCTACTCACAAGGCAATCCATAACACATCAACAACTTCCGGTAACTTACTCTCAATAGAAGCCAGCTACCCAAGCCAAAGCCGTCAACCATACTTCGACAACACCTGAACAAAACTCTGCTCAATCACTCAACGGTTTACCAACCGAGGCCAACTTCACACGATTAAACCCAACTCATTGACGAGTTCCACAACACACCAAGCAGTCGACACTCAACTCATAACCTTACCTCTGCAACTGATAGCAATCGAGTCGCATATCTCAGACCCAAACCACGATCTCATCGTCTCGAAGGGTATACGGGTTATTTATAAAGAAAACATGAAACACGACAACCTACGGTCGATCTATCCTGTTATTTCTATCACATACCACATAATCATGCAAACACATAGCCACAATGATTATACAGACACACACCGACATCGAGGAGAACTGACAAGAATGGCTCGTCACTTTGGATAACCTACTTAGATTCCTTGCTAAAAATCACGTCCGTGAAACGTGTTTCTAACTTGGCTCCCAAGTTCGTTAATACAAACGCCCAAAGGTAAGACTAATCAATCCTAAGATCTAACCACCATACTCACGTATACACAACCATCACGCTACACAGGCTATCATGCTTACGTAAGAAAACGCTTAAACACAAGCAATCAGGCACACGCACATCCTCACAAGGTGATGTACCCTCTTTCCTATGGCTCTTAGGTATTCGAACCCAGAGCTCTGATACCAATTTGTCATGCCCCAAACACTAGGGTTACGCAAAAGTCCACCAAAAACCGTTTATGAAAATAAGATTTGCGATTAGAAAACCATCAACTCAAAAATATACAATATTTGGATAAAAGATCCCTATAGTTCAGCTCTCACAAACAATAAACATGCAGTTCATACATGAATAATTATATCGCCTCAAGGTGTACAAACGCGCCTTCTAAAATAGGCATCACATGTAAAAGTACATGTCAAAACAGGAAACTACTGCGAGTCCTCCATTACCTCAAGCATCTAGGTCAACTCCACATGTTCACCTGAAAATAGTTTTACAGTAAAATCTCACACCGTGAGCCGAAGCCCAATAGGAAAAGACTATAAAGTTGTAAAGCAGGAAATATACAATCATATAAGGTGGGAGCTAAACTCAACCACAGAACCCAAGATAATTTTCCACAAACCCCAAGTTTTTCCATCAGACTACACAAGTCTCCCAAAATGGTTTTATTTCATAAAACCCATGCTTTCATCCTTCAAACCAGGCATTGCAAATAATGCAAAAGATTAACCACAGTTAAGAAAAAACAGTAATTAAAAATATTGTTCCCTCGTAAAATGTACCATCGCAAAAAAGATGATTTAATCTTATGTACCGAATCCATCACAAGGGGATAGAGGTAACAACTATAGACCCTTGCCCACTACCTAGTCCTGAATCATTTAAGACCTGCTAGGTAATGACAGGTTCTATACGGAGTACAACGACGTAAAAGCTAAATTTACGGGCCCGACAACCCGAGGGAAAAGAGCACCGAAATCGACCTTCTTTACGGGAACTACTCTGAAGGATAACAAGGGTAGCAACATTATGCACGTTTTTGGACTTTCACCGAGGGTAACTCGTGCCAAATGCCCGTCATCCCGGTACATCTAGATAATCTTCTCAAAAACTGAACCGTAGCTCAACTACAAAGACATTTCTCAAATATACATTATACATGTATATACTGATCCATCCATTAACATGGAGATCAACAAAACGTTTCCAAAAAGTTTTTCCCGTTTTCACAAAATCTTTCCAAGCCTGAGACTCAACCCTAAGGGTTAGCTCCAAACCTCCAAAATACAAAGTGTTGAGATTTTATCAAAAACGACCGTTTTCAAGAACACCCTTTGAAAACCATAGATATCCACAATTCAAATCATGTAATAAACTAAGAAAAGCGTAAAATATGCTTTTTATCCGAAATAAAGTTTAAACACAAAACATGATATATAAGAATTTCAAACAGTTATACATTAAACATATATAAAAGACCCAAAGGCCAACCGCCACATCATTCACCAACAAACTCCCAAGGAACATGAAATTTGATAAAAAGTTCCATTAAGGATAAAAAATAAGCTTTTCCCAAACATTTAGCCAAAAACTGGTGAAAAACGGGTAAGAGATTTTGACATACCCTCACTCTTTTGATCAGAACTTTTTTTACAAAAAATAATTTTACTGTGAGAGAGGTACTATTGAAAAGAAGACTTTCGGGGCTTCAATTTGAACAAAAAAAAAACCCAATTTCGAGTCCGGATGAGAAAGATATGACCAAAAGAAAAGGGTTCCACAACCAGCGAAGGTGTCAACACAAACAGAAAAGGTGTCAACACAAATAGCGGAGGTGTCGACACAAATAGCAAAGGTCTCGACACAAATAGTAACAGAATGCACAACTCCAACAGAAGGAAAAATGTGACGACACCAACAGCAAAAGGTGTCGACAAAAACAAAAAAAGTGTCGACACAAAAGAACCGAGAGTTCAACATAAGCTACTGGAGCGTACTAGCACCCTAGAAGGAAATTGTGTCAACCCTAATAGAAAAAGGTGTCATCACAAAATCCAAAAATTTCCAAATTTCAGAATAAGTTACAGGTGATGGTGAAAATCAAACCCAAGCTACTGAAATAACTTCTCAACCTCAAATTAAACCATCCAAACACCCCTTTAACAACCCACGGACTTACAAAAGCCCGAAACAACAAAGATACACCGAAAGAAAAGCTTCTAACCCCTTTTTCCTCCAACCAAAATCAACCCAAAAGTGATTTTGAACACAAAATCAAACTTTTCAAAAATAAGCCAATTTTTCATAAATAAACCAACTTTTCATGCATTTTTAAACGGTAAAAATACATATAATTGCATGTAGCACCCTTTAAAGAAAAAATAGTCTAGGATTCTACCTCGTTGAGTTAAAAACTCGAGGCCTCAAACTCCGTGAAAAATGAATTTCGTCGAAACGAAATTTCGTCCGGATGAACGCGCAGCCCTTGATGCCGATAGCGAGGATCCATTACTCGATGGCCAAAAGCAAAGCCTAGGCCCCAAGAAAATCTAGAGAGAAGGCAAAGGTTTTTGTTTGAAAATGGAAACTTAGTCTCTAAGTTTTGAAAAATATCTCCACCAAAATATCTAAGGTTAGATATTTATCGGCCACGAAAATATCTTTTTTTTTAAAACCCTCCCACCACAACACCCAATAGTCCTGGTTTCCAACCCAACATGCATTTGTAAGCTCGAACATGCATAAAACGCACATAAACATGCTATTGTAAAAACAATAAACAACACGTCAAAATGTTACAAAAATTAAAAAGGGTCAGGGTCTCACAGGTGGTCGTACTCGAACTTCTATCAAGCTGCCTACGTATCCCTTTGTTAGGAATCAGACCAAAACGTAGTTTCGGGACAAATGCAAGAGATGCAAGATGCAAGATGTAAAATATGATGCAGATACTAACATGTCAAAAGTACTCTAAAGGTCTAGTTAAGACCTAAAGGAGCGCAAACAAACAACAATTCAAAGATTGAGTCGAGATCTAATAATGCGGTTGGAGATAAATTAATTAAAAGGAATGAGTCCAGATCCTAAAAATTATCATGATCAGGAAAGCAACACAAATTAATAAGTCAGTTCAAGATTTAAAAATTTAGACCAGAATGGAATAAAAAAATAATTAAAAAGTCGAGTAAAGATTTGAAAACTATTTTTATTTGGAGGAAAATACAAATTAATAGGTCGAGTCAAGACCTAAAAATTTGAACGAGAACAGGATAAAAGATAATTAAACAATCAAGTCAAGACTTTAAAAATATTTTAAAATTATGAGACCTTAACCCGTTTTCTTTTTTGGCATTTTTCGACGCGCGTTTAGTGTTTTCGTTACAGCATGTTTATATACTTTTTGATGTATGTTCGGGTTTAGATATGAATGCGGGGTTGATTCCTGGGGTCGTTGGGCGCTGTGATGCGGGATTAAAAAAAAAGATATTATCGTGGCCTATATATATCTGGCGTTAGATATTTTCAAAACTTCTCAGCTAAGTTTTCTCCCTTTTATCTCTGCCTTCTCTCTAACTTCTCGGGGACCCGGGGCTCAGTTTTCGACGATCCAACTATTGATCCTTGTTATTGGCATCGTGGTCTACGCGTTCATTGGTACAGAATTTTATTCCGGTGAAGTTTAGTTTTGCATGTGGATCGAGACGTTGAGTTTTTAACTCAACGAGGTAAGATCCTAGACTCTCATTTCTTATAAGGGTACTACGTGTAATTGTGTGTGTTTCTATCGGTTAAAAGTGTATGAAAAACTGTTTTATGTTCAAATGGGATTTTGGTTTAAAAACCAATTTTTTGTTGTTTTCAGCGGATGTAATCAGGTGTCGGGTGTTCCTTTCGAGGTTTTGATGTTAGGCTTGGGTGTGGGCAGGTTCGAGGGTGTTGGATGGGAGTTTGGAGGGGTTGATTCGAGGTTTGGAGGGTTGAAACAGTGGTTTGGGAACTATTTTCACGTGGGGTCAGTCGACTGGATCTTCGGGTCAGTCGACTGGATCTTGGGTTTGTGGGTTCAGTCGACTGAGTTGCTACTGTTTGGATTTTTGGTTTTCCAGTGTGTTTTCAGTCAACTGAGGGACTGGGATCCAGTCGACTGAGTTCTTAGGCTAGTTGTTTTGTTGTTTGGTGGTTGGGTCCTTGGTTTCCAATTGGTTTTCAATGGTATTCAGTTGATTAATATATGGGAATAGTTGACTGAAATACTGTTGGATTCTTTTTGGGGTTCAGTTGGTTGTAATGTGGCTTTGGGGGTCGCGTCGTGGCCTCGGGTGTTTGTTTAGATGCCGTCTTCGGGGTTGATGTGCATGGTTAAATGTGGGTGTGGTGCACGGTTAGGTGCGTGGTGTTTGTTCTTTGATGGGTATGGGGCGTGTTTGGGCCTGTGGTTCTTTTTGGGAAAATGTGTTGGTTTGTGAAATCGGGGTCTTATGGGTTTGGTGTTAGCCTTCGGATTAGGCTTGGTTTTGAGGGTGGTTGGTTGTCTAGGTGAGTGAATGTCGGGTTATTTGACGGGTAGTGTCATGATGTGAAATTATACATGGCTATGTGCATTTATTGTTGGCCTGGGTTTGGGCCAGCATCCTGCCGTGGCAAAGGCACGGGTTTAGGCCGACTCACAGTCGACTTGTGGTGCTTGGCGCTGTACCCTTTAAGAAAATAAAGTTGTGCCTTCACACCACCTGCGAGTTTTAGTGAGATGGTAAGCGCTTGATCCACAATTGGTATCAGAGCGAGGTCTCAAATTCGATTCCCCATCGTGAAAGGCCCTATGTCTTGTGGGTTCTGCAGCAGGTGCTGGGGGAGATTGTTGGCCTGGGTTTGGGCCAGCATCCTGCCGTGGCGGAGGCCTGGGTTTGGGCCGAGTCACAGTCGACTTGTGGCGCTTGGCGCTGTACCCTTTAAGGAAATAAAGTTGCGCCTTCACCACCACCTGTAGATTTTGGTGAGATGGTAAGCGCTTGATCCACATTTATAACTCTAGTTTATTTATGTATAGATTACGTAGGTGAGTTGCATGGCTTTTGATGTTGTACGTGTAAGCACGTGACGTGGTTATGTGAAATGTAATGTTTGTACATGGCTTTATGCATTTAAACCCTGGTTTAGTAATGCATATGTTGATTCGGTGTTATCCCTAGTATTTAGTGTTATCCTGTTGGTTCGGTATTATCCTGTAGTATTCAGTGTTATCTTGTGATGTATAGTTGTACCCCGTGGTGTATGATTTTACCTCGTGGTGTGCGGTTTTACCCCGTGGTCTACGGTTTTACCCCGTAGTATACGGTTTATCCCGGGAATGTGTGTTTCAATACAAATCTTTATCTTAGTGTTAAGACTGTTATTGTGGCATGTGAGGGCCGGTTGTATAGATCATGGATTGCATGTAATTCATTGTGGGACAGATAGAACCAATTTTAAACTATTTTTGCGACCCGTGTGTGTGTCGTGACATAAAAATCGTTTCAATCCGTTTTCAAGGCTTTTGTAAATCAACAATGGTTCTTATCCTCGCTTTCCCGTTTGCTTGTAAAAATTGTTTTAAAGGCTTGAAAGAGAGTCAAAAACTACACCTCGTTTTCCTAGCCTGTTTAGCTTATACTTCATGTGTTGCTTAGTTTCTGCTGACCTTTAGCTCACGGTGTGGAATTTGGAATGTTTTTTAGGTACCAGTCATGTAGGTTGATCCGGAGTTGTTAAAGAGGCAGAAGATCTGTAGTCTTCTTTTTTATTATTTCTGTATCATGTATGTTTACATGTTTTCCCAGTGTTGGAACCGTGTAATATAAGCCATTTGGCGGTGATAGATACAATACATGTATGTTTATAATGAGAGTGTATTCTCGAGTTGGGTGTTATGTTTGGTTACTTTTGAGTGTTTCACGTGACCAAGAGTTGGGGCATAATAGAATGGTATTAGAGCTCTGAGTTCAAATACCTAAGAGCTGTGGGAAGAGGGTGCATCACTGTGTGAGGTTGATTACGTGTGCTTGATTGTATGTGTTTAGATGCTTTGATAGCATTAACGTGTTTTAGCATGTTGAGCATGAGCATGTTGTGTATACAAGAGCATGGGAGTTGAATCTTAGGAATGATTAGTCTTGCCTTTGGGCGTTTGGATTAACAAACTTGAGAGCCAAGTTAGAAACGCGTTTAGTTGACGTGATTTCTAGCAGGGAATCTAAGTAGGTTATCTAGATTGACGCGTCATTCTTGTCGATTCTCCTTGATATGTGGAGTTTGTTAACCTATGTGGCTACGTATTATCATGCTTATGTGCTGCATCTTATGTTATGTGTTTCTTTCATATAGACGTAATGTCTACGCGAAGAGGGCGAGGTTGTGTTTGAGGCTATGGCCATGGGTTTGGAGTTGGTAGTGGACTCCGTGGGAGGTGTGCTGTGTTAAGGTAATAGTTGGTGCGGATGTGAGGTTTGGGTGAGTTATAGATCTTGTGACTTTGAGATAGTTAGTCGTTGTTCAGGATGCGTGACCTTGTTTGACTATATCCTAGGAATGGTTCGGCTGACCATCTCTTATGCCTGTGTCGATTAAGATCAATGGTTTGCTTTTTTTTGACTTTGTGCTGAATTTTAGGGAAGAAATTCCTTTAAGGGGGTAGAGTTGTGAGACCCTAACCTGTTTTCATTTCGGCATTTTTCGACGCACATTTAGTGTTTTCGTTGCAGCATGTTTATATGCTTTGTGATGAATGTTTGGGTTTAGAGATGCATGCGGGGTCGGTTCCCGAGGTCGTTGGGCACTGTGATGCGGGTTTAAAAAAAAGAAAAGATATTTTCATGGCCTGTAAATATCTGGCGTTAGATATTTTCAAAAGATATTTTCAAAACTTCTCAACTAAGTTTTCTCATTTTTCTCTCTTCCTTCTATCTAACTTCTCGGGGACTCAGGACTCGGGACTCGGGACTCGATTTTCGACGATCCAACTGTTGATCCTTATTATTAGCATCATGATCTACGTGTTCATCCGGACAGAATGTCATTCTAGCCAAGTTTGGTTTTACACGTGGATCGAGGTGTCGAGTTTTTAAATCAACGAGATAGGATTCTAGACTCTCATGTCGTGTAAGGGTGCTACGTGTAATCGTGTGTGTTTCTATCGGCTAAAACTGCATGAAAAATCATTTTATGTTCAAATGGGGTTTTGGTTTAAAAACCTATTTTTTGCCATTTTTTACGGATGAAATCGGGTATCAAGTGTTCCTTTCTAGGTTTTTCATATTAGGCTTAGGCGTGGGCATGCGCGAGGGTGTTGGATGGGAGTTTGGAGGCGTTGGTTTGAGATTTGGAGGGTTGAAACAGTGGTTCAGGAACTGTTTTCGCGTGGGGTCAGTCAACTGGATCTTGGGGTCAGTCGACTAGATCCTAGGTTTGTGGGTTTAGTCGACTAAACTTGGGAGGTCAGTCGGCTGAGTTGCTTCTGTTTGGGATTTTTGTTTTCCAGTGTGTTTTTAGTCGATTGAGGGGCTGGGGTCCAGTCGACTGAGTTCCTGGGCTAGTTATTTTGTTGTTTGGTGGTTGGGTCCTTGGTCTTCGATTGGTTTTCAATGGTATTCAGTTGATTGATATATGGGATTAGTCGACTGAAATACTGTTGGATTCTTTTTGCGGTTCGATTGGCTGTAATGTGGCTTGGGGGGTCGTGTCGTGGCCTCGGGTGTTTGTTTAGATGCTGTCCTCGGGGTTGATGTGCTTGGTTAGATGTGGGTGTGATGCACGGTTAGGTGCATGGTGTTTGTTCTTTGGTGGGTACGGGGCGTATTTGGGCCCGTGGTTCTTTTTGGTAAAATGTGTTGGTTTATGAAACCGAGGTTTTATGGGTTTGGTGTTGGCCTTCGGGTTAGGCTTGGATTTGAGGGTGGTTGGTTGTCCAGGTGAGTGGATGTCAGGTTATGTTGCGGGTAGCGTCATGATGCAAAATTATATATGGCTATGTGCATTTATAACCCTAGTTTATTTATGTCTGGATTACGTAGGTGAGTTGCATGGCTTTTGATATTGTACGTGTAAGCATGTGATGTGGTTATGTGAAACGTAATGTTTGTACGTGGCTTTATGCATTTAAACCCTAGTTTAGTAATGCATATGCTGATTCGGTGTTATCCCATAGTATTCAGTGTTATCCTGTTGGTTCGATGTTATCCCGTAGTATTCAGTGTTATCCTATGATGTACAGTTTTACCCCATGGTATACGATTTTACCTCGTGGTATACGGTTTTACCCCGTGGTCTACTGTTTTACCGGTAGTATACGATTTTATCCCAAGATTGTGTGTTTGAGTACGAATCTTTATCTCAGTGTTAAGACTGTTATTGTGGCATGTGAGGGCCGGTTGTATGGATCATGGATTGCATGTAATGTATTGTGGGATGGATAGAACCAATTTTAAACTGTTTTTACGACCCGTGTGTGTTTCGTGACATAAAAACCGTTTTAAACCATTTTTAAGGCTCTGGTGAGTCAACAATGGTTCTTATGCTCACTTTCCTGTTTGTTTGTAAAAATTGTTTTAAAGGCTTGAAAAAGAGTCAAAAACTGCACCTCGTTTATGTTTAGCTTATACTTCATGTGTTGTCTAGTTTCTGCTGAGCTTTGGCTCATGGTGTGGGATTTGAAATATTTTTCAGGTACTGGTCACGCAGGTTGATCCGGAGTTGCTGGAGAGGCAGAAGATCTGTAGTTTTTCTTTTTGTTCTTTTTGTATCATGTATGTTTGCATGTTTTTTCGGTGTTGGAACTGTGTAATACGAGCCATTTGGCAGTGATAGATACTGTCACGAACCAAACTTCGGGTCACGCGAAGATTCTACGAACATCACTACACCGTCCCAACACGAAAAGGGATTTAAAACCAAAAAGCCAAAACAAGGCTAAAACCACTACAAAACGTACTAACCGAGAGTTTGATTAATTTTAAAGAGTAGTCAAGATACTACGGTTACGGTCTCACAAGCCAAACCTTTTTGAAAAGAAAATATTCTTTTTGAGTAAGAAAGTCCTTTAAAAAGATGCAGAAACCGTTCTAAAATCTCTTTCGAATACAAGAGTTTAAATGAAGCAGAATCCATTTGAAAACCTTTATTTGTAAAGCATTGCACCCAGCAATGAAAAGCATAGTAAGAAACTATGGAAAACTACAACCAACCCAAGGTTCTCTCGAAAGCATTTAAAACATGCATACATCCATAAGAACTATATACGCATTACAACATGTTATATCCAACATGAAACAAATACAGAAAGGTATAAACTACCTAACAAAGACCAAACAATAGGGTCTCGTCAACAGCCTTCTATGGGCACCTCAAGGTCACCCCACAGGACCACGTTTACCTGAAAAGGTTTTACAACAAAATCCCACACCGTGTGCCGAAGCCCAATAGAAAACTGATAGTAAAACTGTAAAGCAGGCTATGCAATCATAAGCATACGGACTCAACCATAGGAGCCAAAAAGGTTTTCCTTCCAAAATCACAAGTTTTCCATCAGACTAACACGAGTCTCAAAAAGGTTTTATCTCATAAAATCCCACATTTTTCATCCTTCAAACCATGCATATCATCTTAACAGATATCATGCCACTGTTAAGGGAAAGCAGTAATCAAAAACTTAATTTTGTTCACCTGGATCACACAACCGGGATCAAAACGTTATTTTTCCACTCGGAACACACAACCAAGGAAAATAAAATGATATGTTGTAATAAAACTGTAAGCTCCACTCAGACCAAACAGCTGAGGAGAAAAGATCAAATGTAATCCTATGTACCGACTCTGCCACACAGACAAAGGTAACAACTATAGACTGTCTATTATCCTAGTCCTGAACCACTTAAGGCCTGCTAGATAATGACAATTCTATACGGAGTCACAACAATAAAGCCACTCACAGGGCAACATACTTCTTTATAGATTTCTACGACCGTTGGACGAAGCTAACCAAGCCACGATTACGGTGATTAACCTGAGGGACCGTAGCAAACCCACTCTGTGCACGTTTTTGGACTTCCACCAAGGAGCAATAGAAGCCCAACTCAAAATCACACACTATCACGGTACATCTATGAAAACATTTAAAAACCCACCATTGCTCAACTACGAAAACCCACAAAATAGTTTATACACCACATGTATAAAAGAGATCCAATCCATCAACATGGAGATCTAAAACTATTTCCAACAAAACGTTTAAGAGTTGAGACTCAACCCCGCGAGTTAGCTCCAAACCTCCAAAAAGACGTTTTTCACCATTTTCACAAAAAAACCTCATTTTCAAATCTCCTTTTGAAAACTACGAATACCACGTAACCAAATCACGTATACAACCAAGAAAAGGCGTAAAAATCCACTTTTACCCAAAACCAAGGTTTACACATGAAAAATCACATTTGATGTATTTTCTACACGGTAAAAATACATATAATTACATATATCACCCTTATACAGCAGTAGGGTCTAGAATCCTAACTCGATGAGCCAAAGCTCGACACCTCAAAAATCGAACCTTGACGAAATGAAATTCTGTCCGGGTGAACGTGAAGCCCTCGGCACCAACATCAAGGATCCGCTGTCATTTTGATGAAAATCGAGCCCCTGGCCCATTAAAATCTAGAGAGAAGGCAGAGAGAACTGAAACTTAGCTTAGAAGTAATGAATTTCCAAAATATCTTAGGCCCCTGATATTTATAAACACGGAAATTTTCCACTATCCAGTCGACCGAACTCAAAATTCTCGGTCCAGTCAACTGGGCCAAGCCCTCCAGTCGACCGTACTGTTGGACAGTGTGTTTTTCTGCGTCAAACTGGTTTTTTCGCTTTAAAACAAGCCAAGCAAGCCTCTTTTGAACTCGAACAAGCGTAAAAGATGTACCAGAGACATCACTAAGCTTATGAAATAACTCGAATTCCATAAACACTTAAACATTCCTAAACTAACATGGGTCAGGGTCTCACAGATACAATGCATGTATGTTTATAATGAAAGTGTATTCTCAGGTTGGCTGTTATGTTTGGTTGCTTGTGGGTGTTTCACGTGACCCGGAGTTGGGGCGTGACAAAAATTCTCAAAACAAGCAACCAAACACATCCCTAAGAACAATCATAACACATAAAACGTAATCATGACAAAGCAGGTGTCCCCGCAACATCCAAAGTTTGCGATCATCGGGTCCAGAGCTCTAGGTCGAGATGTGACCATTGGGGTAGGTGGCGGGCACAAGAATCTTTTCAAACTAACCTCGCAGTCACAACAAAACTGTTCACAGTCCTTGCGGTTGCCAACATTAGATGTTGCGACTGCAACATCCTAAGGGTGCCCTTTATGGTTCCAAGGCCACGGGGGGCAGCCTCACTTTGCACTCCCCCACTCTCTCTCTAACCCTCGAACCTCTATTGGTGCTCTCGGGTGTTTCAAGGCTTCAAGACTTTTCTTCTTAGCTTTTTGGGTATTTTTTCCACATGGTAAGCCACGAACGTGGTGATGATATCTTCGGGCCACAGTGGGGGCCCTTTGCTTTTGATAGCACTTCCTTTGGCACTATTGGGGGTGCCGGCTCCAGTGTACCTGCTGGCGGGATTTTTAACCCTCAACAGGCGGGATTTTTAACCCTCAACATCCCACTACTATGGGTGCAATGGATATACTGGCAACTGAAGCAGAGCAGACCTTACTTCAAGCTGCTAAGGTTCGTGAGGCAGCAACATAGGCAGTAGCAGCAGCAATGCAGATGGTAGTAGATCAAGCAGCTGCCGAGGCTGAGATAGCTAGTTTCTTGAACCCCCATGCTGGCAAGGGCATTCCAGCTCCTTTCAACCCTCTACGCTATACTCTAGTCCCACACCGCCTGAGACCGAGCGGGATGAGGAGGCACAAATCTCCAGTTATTAACGTATCTCCAAACATTCTTCTCCATTATTTTTCTTCTTTTTCAATTCAGAATGTTGAAGCACATTTGTCGTTCCACTTTTGAACATAGATGCATGTCTAGGATCCCCTAGTACTTGTGATATAATGTATGTAATTAAAGAACCCAAAACATGAAAGATTGCCCCCAATTAAGATGTTATAACATATATTCTACATGAAATATATGATAACAAAAGGGACTTAAAACTTGTAACGGACATGCATCTCAACCATACCGTATAATATAAATATTCAGAACTAGAGACCCAAGATAACGGACCTGAACATCGGATTAAGGATCTAATTGAATACCTGAGCAACCAGAGCTTTTGAACAAAACACCTAGTTATTAGGATTTAGAACACGAGTGCCTAGGAAGCAAGGCTTAAGGTGCCTGGGAAGCAGGGCTTAACAAACCTAAAGATCATCTCATGAACTTAGGACCTAGACAACGCTTTGCATGTGACTAAGATTTGAAACGGGGTTTACCTAGCACACCAAAGCTTAGGAAACCTATGGATCGTCTCACAAACTTAGGACCGAGACAATGCTTCGCATATGACTAGGATTTGAAATGGGTTTGCATGGTGCACTAGGGCTTAGAAAACTTAAGGATCGTCTCACGAATCTAGGACCTAGACAATACTTCGCATATGATAAGGATTTGAAACGGGGTTTGCCTAGCGCACCAGGGCTTAGAAAACCTAAGGATCGTATCACGAATCTAGGACCTAGACAACGCTTCGCATATGACTTGAATTTGAAACGGGGTTTACTTGGCACACTAGGGCTTGGGGTGCCTAGCTCATTAGTGTTAGGGTTGATATACGGAAAACTATATTTTTAGTATTTAATTTTATTTTAATAAAATTAATTTTCTATTATATGAGAATCTTTATGAGCAATGTATGCATATCATTTCTTTAATGTTATGCATAGATGTCTAATATTCTGTATAGTAGTTAATCTGGTATGTAGAGTACAACTTACACAAAGAAGATCAGATTTTAAGTTCTTGTAAAATATAAATTTTATATTCACAATTTAGATGTAAATGGACATACCATCGGTACAACTGTAACATAGAATTTTAGTAGGCCTGTCTTAGTTACGGAGAATAGATAATAGTGTCATCTACTGTTCTTGTTGGCCTAATAAGGCTTCAATAACCGATTTTAATGATAACAAACTTATATATTTAATTGTGCAAATTAAGGTTGGTTACAAGAAATATACACTTAACACAATTCAAGATTTACAATGGAAGTCATGACGCATAATTCCAAAATCAAGATTATTTGGCGACAAGTTAACTCGAACAAATGCAAAGAATTGAGATATTGAAGACTTGAAGAACAAAATTGTATATTTCGTTTGTAGGATCTATGTACACTCATATGATTTATGGATATATGTTTCTAAAGCTCATAGTAATCCTAAATATCTTAAAAATATTTTTCCAAAGCATAAAGAGATCAAACCTTTTTGAAAAACTAAAAATCTAGAGTTTTAATGATCCAATATGTAGTGACCTAGTACATTTTTATTTAATTGATTAATTATTTTAACGTAATTAAAATTTTTGGGAATAATTTGTGATTTATATTTGGAGGGGTCCGAAAATTTAATAATATAAATTAGAATTAAATAAAATCAAATTGAGGTTAAATTAGAAAGTTGATGGTATAAAAGATGATAAAATAGAAAAATTAAGTCAAGTTTACACACACAAAAAAAAAGTGAAAAGAGAAACAAAAATGCCTCTCAGCCGAAGCTGAGAAGCTTCGGGAAAATGCGCATAGAGATATCGAGAGGGATCAAGAGAGAGATTGAGAGAGAAGGAGAGCTTAAAAATTTATTGAGGCCCCAAACCGAACCCTAACACCCCTTCTCCTTCTCCTTTTCCCCTGTTTCTTTTCGGCGACAACTATTCTTCGCTGTGGCTTTTCTCACCGCAGCTTCGTTTTCTCCTCCTATTGATTTCTTCTTCTCCATTTTTTTTTGTGGGAGTAGAGAGAAGTAGAGGTGGAGGCCTTTGAGGATCGGCAATCTCTAGGGAGATGAAGACGAGTAGCAGCGGCGAAAGTGTGGTGGCTGGACCGCTAGAGCTTCGAGAAAATCAAACATTGACAGCGGCGGTGAATGGCACCGGTATCGTTGGTTTAAGACGGCAGCGAGGTTTTCGAAGGTCAGTGCATCACGTCCACCTTGTTTGTCTTTCTTTCCTATTTTCTTTTTCGGCTGAGAGCACCGAAGCTCCCAAACTTTCTTATTTTTCAGAAATTGGATGGCCCCTATTCAAGATTGAATCAAACCAATTTGGAATCGAACTCTAAGCAGCAAGAGCGTCACTTGGAATCATCTGGAACCGAGTTTGAAGATGGCCGAGAATACCTGGGATTTCAGAATTTGGGGGTTTTACTTCTGACAGGTTGGATCTAGACTACCTTGAGTGCTTTACTATGATTTGTGTTGATTTTTTTTATGAAATTAAATTAGACATGAAGAAAAATCCAAGTATGATTAAAGGATGGAGGTTGTGATTATATTTTTGAATCATATTGTTGAAGACATGAAAGATTTAAGCCCTAATCATGAATCTAAACATTAAATAAAGAATTAATGAAGAATTTACTTAAGCCCTAGAACCGGTTGAGTTTAATTACATGAAATTGGAGTTCTATCGTGGAGTTGAGGTGTTTAATTAGTAAACCAAGTGTTGGAGTCTGAGGTGGTGTTAAATGTGTGGTTAAGTTTGTGGAATATTAGTTTTTTGAGAGGACTTGAGGTGGAAACATAGAATTAAACTCGTGAATTGATGAGGTAGTTTCTGGAATTAAAATGTTTGGGTGAAGTTTAGTTAAGTTACAGTAATTGAATTAGATTTGGCGGAAGTTGGGTGATTTTTATATCCTAATCTCAATTGGAGCATTATATTTAGTTTTATGTTGATTTCGAGAAATAAATGAAATTAGAGCGTTTTATGTGGATTATGAGCCATGTTAACGCACGATTAAATATGCATTCACAAGATATCGAGTTGGTGAGTTGGGATAACTAGGGAGTTTTAATTTTTGATGAACAAGGAGTTGTTCGGAAGTTTGAGCCAAAAACTTAGTGGAATATTGTGAGTTGATATGGGATTTTATAGTAATTGGATGATGAGGTAAGATTGGACCTTAAAAAGGGTTATTAGAATCGTATAAGTCGATTTATTTATGTAAGATTTATGAGTTGAATTGATAGTTTATGTGAGAACTTGTGAAGATTGTGGAAAATATTAATAAATCCATGGCTAATAAAACTAGATGTTTAGAGGAAGAATTTGGATCTTTATAGTTGGGTAAGATATAAAGCTTGGAATTCATGAGTAATTGCTTGAACTTTATGATATCATGAACTATGAGTTTATTGTCGAGTTTGTGTCGAAAGCGAATAATTTATGGAATAATTAATAAGAAACCAAACCAAAAGTGAATATGGAATGTACATAAGACTTGTGATCTAGGATCGAAAATGCAACAAAATAACGGATAATGGATAGCTTATTTATGTTGTGATTTCGAAATCCTAGAAGTAAATACTTGTTAAATGAAACTATGTGATGAAAATTGTGACTTATTTGCTTGAAGATTTTAAATAGAATTCGTGACTTAAGCTAGAAATGAGAACAATTGTGAAAGTAATAATTTATACACGGGTTAAATTTGTGTAACAATGAAGTTTAAATCTTGAAATTCCATGAACGTTGAGTTTTGATGAAATTGTGGTATGAATGTGATATGAAAGGAAATGCTACAAAGTTGATTTGGAACTTGATGAGATGGGCTTATAAATAGAATAATGTAATAATTGTGAACGAGAAGGAAAATGTTATAAGGAAAGTATGGGATGACACTTTGAGAAGGAAAATGTTATGGGAATTGTGTGAGTGATTGAAGGAAAAATGTGAAAATTTGAGACGTATACAATATGACTTGAAAGCTTGGATATGGAATTGGTTTAATTGAAATTTATAACTTTGAAAATGAAAATGGAACATTATGATGGTTCATGATTTATGCATAGTATAATAATAATCGGACTAAAGAACTCACTTGAACCTTGCGGTTTAAAGTAATTGAAATGAATGGTGAATTGAGAACTGGACTATATAAAGGTTAAAAGAAGATGTTGAGAACACGTGATTATAATGACAACCTGATTGATGTTAAAAGCAATATGTTTGTAAAATGATTGGCTTACGAAAGATGAAATGAATTTTGTTTTATAAGAATGATTTGGGGAGAGGAACCAATTCTGGGTTAGACTCCTAGATTTTTTGTGAAAATGAACAAATAATGAACCGTGCGAATTGATGTGGATTAAGTTGGCCTGGTGATTCCGCGGTGAAAGACCGAAAACTTGCGCAAGATGGGGACCACATGCCCACGGGTTAGCCTCCGAAATGTGGTGTTGTATCGTGGAGAGTTATAGAGCTATCTATTCACCAATGGTTTCGCGTAGCCTATTGGGAGAATAGGGAGGGGTTTCTATAAGCTGCACCAGATACCGGTTCATTAATTGTGATTGCGTCGTTGGGAGTTATAGAGCTATCTATTCACCAATGGCTTCGTGTAACCTATTGGGAGAATAGGGAGGGGTTTCTATAAGCTGCACCTGACGTTGGTACTTGATGATTGTAGTGGTGAGTTATAGAGCTATCTATTCACCAATGGCTTGGTGTAGCCTATTGAGAGAATAAGGAGGGCTTTCTATAAGCTGCACCATATGTCGGTTCAATATGGGATTAATGGAATAAAACGAAAATGTGAATAACAGATGAATAAATTGGAAAGAGAAATGCCGAAAGACGAAACGTGATTAATGAGAAAGAGAGGAAAAGAATAGAAATGAAATTTAACAAGTAAATTAAGGCGCTGAAGCGAGTTTAATGATACTATAACGTGGAAATAATTAACAGACAAACTAAGTAGATGAGTTAAGTGAATTTGAAGTGAAGAAGTCTAATGAATTTATATTACCTTTGAAATTTATATAGACTGGAAGTGTATGTGAAGTAAGAAATAAATAAAATAAATAAATGAAAGTGATTGCATAATATCTTACTCATGCACACCTCATAAATCATGCATTGCACTATTTTAGTCTTTATCCTACGAGCTTCAGCTCAGGTTGTATGTATCCAAAGTTTTATAGGTTTTAATAAAAGAAAGGCAAGCAAAGGATGGGAACTTGAAGAATGTTTTGAAAGAAAGGAGCAATTTCATTTATGGATGTAATCATATATAGATAAATTTATAAATCTCGTGTATTCGCTTCAAAGAATTATATTGAGAAACTGTATGGAAATTGTGAGATTGTCATGGATGAATGCATCTAGTGAAATTAATGTATGGTTTGATTTGCATGGAGATGAATACAATGGAAAGGAAGTGGAGGATGCTAATTAGTAAGTAGCTTAAGCTTGTATGGTTTAATTTCTTTTGAGAATTGGTATACCTGTTATGTAATTGGATATGAATGGTTGTAGTAGTTTTGATTGTGTTTGAGAATTGGAATCCAGGCGGTGCCTGTGTATAAATTGGGTTTGGAGTTTAACAGGTTTACAAAAAAATTTGGGATAGTCCGAAAAACAGAAGAAACTCTGCCAAAATTTTTAAGAAATAGATTTAGAATATTTTTTGAAGTTTTAGAAAAGAATTTCTTTTAAAACGAATTATAACCAAGTATTAGAAGGTTTTAACCATAAATAGAGTTGTATACAAAGGAGTTTCCTCTGTAATTCTTTAATGTTGGGTTATCAAGTGGAGTTCACGTGACCCGGGTGTCGGGGAGTGACAGAATGGTATCAGAACTCTAGGTTCGAATACCTATGACCTGTGGGCGATAGTGGTCTTTATGTAGGATTTGTTTGATGACTATAGGCACCACTACACAGCATGAATTGTGTGCTTGCATGGGTTTGCGACTGAATTGTTTTGCGTGTGCTATGTGTGCATAGAGGTTGGATCTTGGGAGTGATATGACCTGTCCTTGGGCGTCCAGTTAACTATTCTGGGGTCCAAAATAGAAAAGCATTTGGCCGACGTTCTTTCTATGAGAAATTTGGATTGGTTACCCGGATTGGTGTGTCATTCCTAACGGTTCTCCTCAGTGTGTGTGTGATTGATGATGTGATGTGTTTGATTAGGATTAATATATTTGTATGATTCTTGAGTATTGAGTTTTATGGAAAGAGACATGAGTATTCTTTGGGCAGTAAAATGTTATTTAAGAAGAGTTATATTATTAGTAATTACATGGCTACGCTTTGGAGAGTGTTGGAATCTCCTGGAAGATAGTTGCTTTGATGGACATAAATGATGAAGGTAAAGCCTTTCAGTTTAAATTTGTAGTGGATTTTGTTATGGATGTCTTGGGATGAGTGTGGTTTTGAGTACGATTTTGGTGGATGATAACAATGGGTCTTTTAGAAATTTCATTTAGAGTAAAGATTTGTTGTTTGGATTAGTATTTTTATAGTTCCAAGGTGGTGCTGAGAAGATATCGTTAGTCGGGACATGAGTATGCTCTGAGATGGAACCGAAATGTAGGGAGGAATGTGATCCTAATTAGAATACTGACTTTTAGAGGGAGGAATGTGAGTGACCTTTGGAAAGAAAGGGTTAGATTGGATTCTATTTTAAAGGGTTGTAGATTTTCTTGGAAGGAGTGAGATTGTGGTTGACGTCATGAGGTGGGTCGTAGGAACGCGACCCGGTGACGGACAATTGTTAGAAAGATAAATTTGGAGGTCGAGCAGTGACTGCCAAAGAAGTGATTATTTTTCCAGGATGTTGTTATCGGTTATGATGGCACTGTCAAGAATATATGCAGCAATTCAATTATTCAAATTGAGTATAGGGTCAAGCCAGAAACAAAAAGCTAAGAGAGTAAACATACAAGATCTAGTTAGTGTGTTGATTGCAACTACCCTATCAAATCTGGCATGTAAGGACAATTCTTGATTCTTCTTCAAGTGGTAATATAAGATAATGAAGGAAATACTGCTTTGCATAGTGAATTATAAGAAGGATCTTTCTGATCGTCAGAGAATATTGTATTTGAATGATCGTGATTATGGGAGAAGTATTATCAAGGAAGTGCTGCATATCTTGTTAGGAATCAGTAGGAAAGAAAAGAGTCGACCTAAAAGAGATTGCTGTTGAGTTCTTGATTGAATATAGGGGACAACAAACTATGCATGAAAGCTTTGAACTTGATGTTAATCTTCTTAGTCATATTCGTATCAAAAAGGGCACCATCTTTATGGACCTGAATATAAATATGTAAAAGATTTGTGAGAAATGTCAAGGGACCATTAGAAGGAAGAGTGTTCTCATGGAGAAGCCTGTAGTCGTGCGGAACATTTTAAGTAAGGATAATGAAGTTGAAGGTTTTGAAAGAATGAGACACCTAGAAACTAAGTATGATGAGTAATCAAAACTCGATGATGAGGGTTAATAATGTGAGGTACGATGAAAATATAATGATGTTTACAGAATGGAAATTAATTAATATAAATTAATTCATATCCCAAGGTTATTATGAATAGTGCTTATGCTTTTAATCTTGAAATAATTATTGATTTGCATATATTTAATATTCATTATTTTGATTCATTACAGGGTGTGATCTTATATGGGTCTATATTCCCAATGAGTTGGATAGCGGTATTATTTACATGGTGAATATTAATTATTGATGGAATCCACGTCCCGAAAGATCGAGATTGACGATACCCCCTTAAGAAAAATTATAAGTTTTGGCCGGGCCAAACCCTGTAGGATGATTTAATTATCCGACAGTTAAATAAGTTAAGCGGAAGAGCTTAAGGAATAACAAGATGCCGATTAAATTAAATTTAATTGGCGTGTATTGAAAATCTTAGCCTGGGGACAAATGACAAGCATTTAATAACAGGAGCTCAATATAAGAAGGTCTTAAGATTATGGGTCAGAGTTCAATTATAGTTCTTTAGTGGTGTGAACTGTAATTTAGTATTTTATAGAAATTGTAGAAATCGCTGCTTGTTTTTCATAATTGTAGATACCGCTATGAGATTTGGTTAATTGCAAAAATCGCTGATGGGTATCTGTGTTCCACTAGAAGTCTTACTCATAATTACTCCACAGGTCCCTACTATAACCCTATAAATATACAAGTAGGTTGAACCAATTTCATAACTTATCTTTCAAGACACCAGCTGTCTAGGTTTTGTCGGTACGAGTTCTTGATAGATTGTAGCTCATACTACATTCAACAATCGCATAAGAGAATACAGCAGAAGGTCTGGCATAAGCTTCAACTCAGAATCAAAATGCCTGTCTAGTTAATTTTTTACTAAAAATTATTTGCAAAAACAATGATCATAGCAGTTTTCCGTCCAACAATTAGGGCTTGATGGACCTAAGACACCTTCTGGACTTAGAAATACCTATACAACGCTTCGTATTTGACTATGATTTTAAACGGGGTTTGCCTGGTTTACCAGGGCTGGGGATGCCTAGTTCACTAGGGCTTGATAGACCTATGACGCCTTCTGGACTTAGGAATACCTACACAATGCTTCGCATATGACTAGGATTTTAAACGGGGTTTGCTTGGTACACTAGGGCTTAGGGTGCCTAGCTCATTAGGGCTTGATTGTCTTAAAACAGCTTATGGACTTAGGAATACTTTAACAATGCTTTGCATATGACTAAGATTTTAAATAGAGTTTGATCAGCACACCAGGGCTTGGGAAAACCTAAGGGTTATCTCATGAACCTAGAACCTAGACAACGCTTCGCATATGACTAGGATTTGGTTATCTCTCTTTCTTCATTATTTTTGCATCTGATCTGATCTAACGGCTTCTACTATATCTTTTGATCATCTTCTTTTTGCTTTTACAGGCTGGCCTATTGTAGACACCTCAATTTAACCAAGCCGAATCTTAAGCACCTGTCTCGAATGCTCCACAATGACGAAAACATAGAAATTGTGCTCAAGGAACTCCCAGGCAAGCAAAGTCAAGAATTCATTTCAAAATCGAAGGAACCACTAAAAACCTCCTGGTCGCGACATCCATATCCACATGGCCGCTATCTTTTTTAAAACCCTAGAGTAGGCCGTGCCCTTACTCTCACGGGTATAACCTTTTTTGTGACCCTAGAGCAGACCGTCACCTTTGGTTCTCACGGCTACCACCTTTTGAAAACCCTAAACCTAGCCACGACTTTTAAAAGTCACGACTGTCGCTATTAATACGAACAAAGGACACGTCGGCGCTGTACAAAAGCATAAAGGTCGTGGTCGCAGCTTTGACACCTTTTTGGATAGGTGGCAGCATTCCAGTGGGGGTCTATGTTACCTCTTTACCTATAAATAGGCGATGTTTTGCATAGAAAATAGGGAGAGAACAACCTGGATGCCCAAGCTCTGCCAAAATTAATCCCCACCCGATATTCTAATATTCACACTATACACTCCCAAGCCTAGTTCGTGATTTTGCTTACACCATTGAGGCCTTAGAGCACGTTTGGCTTGGCGGTATTTGATTCCCACATTCGATGAGGCATTTGAGGTGGATATTCATACGAGGTAACCTTAGGATCTCATGATATTTCTTCAAATTCCTATTTTCTCTCTCTCGAGGGTATCACGGTTAAGGTTTCTATTAGTTTTTATCATTTCATTTACATTCATTTTGATCAACGCATGTTCAAACAATTTTTCTTTTTTTAATTAAATAGTGAATCTGTAGTCTTCTATTTCCTATATAATAGTACATCTCGATTCGTTCCCATGTTCACTAGCACACTGGACACATAAAAAGCTCTCTGTGGTTTCAAGAAACCTGAGGCTGCAACCTTTTGATGTCACGGCTGCGTGTTTTATTGAACCTAAAGTAACAACTGCCATTTATGTCCTCTTGGTCGCATCTTTTCTTACTATTTTCATTACGGCTGCAATGTTTTTATGGGATCAGTGACATGAAAAATGTGTTTTAGACTTCCTGTTATCTATTTCGATACTCTGTACCTTTTGTTTCTTCATTTGTTTGGTTTTTGAAGTAATGTGGCCATAAGGGATGGAAGAAAGTAGATTTAGCCTTGACAAAGTGGGCTATGGTCTATGCTCTGAGCATCCCATTCATTTAAGTTCTTTTTAGATCTTGCATGCCCTTCTACATATCAAAAATACCCTGGCCGTAACCTTTGGTTGTCATGCTCATCACATTCTGCATCTCCCTTTTTCGCGGCAATCTCATATTTGTCACAACCGCAACATGCGATGCAACAATTGTGAGCTTTTTGTGGGTACTAGTAGTATTAAAATCATGTTTTAGACCCTTTGTTAACTATTCTAAGGTTCTAAATGTTCTGGTTTTACATATAGTGTTTCGGTAAGGGATGAAGTATGGTAGATCTAGCCTTGACAAAGTGGGCTATGGTCTCTGCCCTAGATACCCCATTCATTTGAGTTAGCTTTGTACTGTGCATGTTGAATAACCACTCTGGACATCAAGAATACCCTGGCCGTAACCTTTGGTTGCCACAGCCGTAACATCTTGCATCTTGGTTTCTAGCAGTAACCCTACATTTGTCACGGCCGCTTGTTTTGTGACATATTTTTTCACGGCAGCAACATTTGTTGCCACGACTGTGAGATTTATGCATGTCCAGTAGCTTAAAAATAGTGTGTAAATCTTTTCTGTTCTTTTTGGATAACTTGTATATTGCATGATTAGAGACATAAACTGTTAGAGGCAAACTGCCAAGATCATTGATTTGAATACAATTTTTTTTGATAAAAAATACTAGACGGCAATTGCCGAAATAGGCTCTAGTTTAAATTTTTTTAATGTCGAACAATCAAAATAAAAATCATTCTCTCAAAGTTAGATTTGGGATTATACGTTTCGAAATCTGGTAGAATGATTTCGGTTACTACAACATCTACAAATCTAAATCCTTCGAGTTAAAGCACCGATCAAGCTTTCTATTGTATTCTCGATGCGTATAACGAACGTAGGGTGGGCTACGAACCTTCATGAACTAGAACCTGCTAAACTAATCAATTTTAGGCTTACGTGGAAATCCTATTCTTGAAAGACGACTTATGATGTGATATTATGGTATCCCACATCGGAAAGGGAAAGGGAGTTCCTAGGCTATAAAAGAAAAACTCTGCACCCTTACATTCAACGAGGCCTTTTCCCAGGTGGTAGAAACCCTAGCAAAACTCCGCAGTTAAGCGTGCATAGGCTAGAGCAATGCAAGGATGGGTGATCCCCTAGGAAGAACAAAACCGTGAGGGCTTTTGCCCAAAGTGGACAATATCATTGCCATGTAAAAGGTCGGGGTGTTACAGATGGTATCAGAGCTGACTCTCTTCACCTCCGAGTGTGGGCCCCTACCGTCTCGCGTGACATGTGGGTGGGCTACTGAGTGGGTGGGTCAATAAGGACTGGCAGGCTACTGCAGGGGAATGTGCAACCCTAAGGGGGTGGATTGTAGTAACCTAGTATCCCACATCGAAAAGGGAGAGGGAGTTCCTAGGCTATAAAAGAAAAACTCTGCACCCTTACATTGAACGAGGCATTTTCCCAGGTGGTAGAAACCCTAGCAGAACTTCGCAGTTAAACGTACATAGGCTGGAGCAATGCAAGGATGGGTGATCCCCTAGGAAGAACAAAACCATGAGGGGACCTTTTGCCCAAAGCGGACAATATCGTTGCCATGTAAAGGGTTGGGGTGTTACATATGATTAGGGTTTAGCATAACCGCATATATATAGGGCTATAGTAGCGACCTGTGGAGTAAATATAACTTGGCCTTCTAATATAATTATGAAAACCTACCTTCCCCTGAAACAATTTCATAAAAACATAAATTATAATTTATACCACTAAAGAATCGTAATTGCACTCCCAGCCACATTCTCAAAATCGATTATTCGAACTCTTGTTATTAAATGCTTAAGTCATCTCCTCACGTTAAGATTCCCGATACCCACCAATTAAATTTAATTATTGACAATTTAATTTAATCGATTTCTTAAAATTCCTTAAGCCCTTCCGCTTAACTTATTTGATGGCTGGATAATTAAATCTACCTATAGGGTTTAGCCCAATCAAAACTTGTAAGCTTCCATAAGAGAATATCGTCAATCCCGAACAATCGGGACATAGATTCTGTCAATAATTAATATTCACCATATATTTAATACCGCTATTCAACTCACCAAAAATATTGACCCATAAAAGATCGCACCCTCCAATGAATCAAAACAACGAATACTAAATATACACGAATAATAATTATTTCAGGATTAAGAGCATAAGCACTCATAATAACCTTAGGGTGTGAATTAATTTATATAGTCAGTATAAAATTTATTACCCCAATGTGGTCATGTTCAATACATAAAGTGTACTAGTATAAAGAGTCGGAACAATAGACGACACTATTATCTGTTTTCCGTAACCAAGACAGGCCGACTAAAACTCTGTGCTACAGTCATACCGATGGTTTGTCCAATTCTATCTAAACTGTGAACTAAAACTTATATTCTGCAAGAACCTATAATCTGGTCTTCTGTGTGTAAGTCCTACTACAGATTAAATACTGTACAGAATAAATGACATTCATGCATAATATTTAAACAAATGATATTGCATTCATTGCCCATTATGATTCTCATAAAATGAAAAAATTAATTTTATTAAAAATAAAATTAAATACTAAAACTAACAAAAACCATGGTTTTTAGTACACAACTCTGACAATCTCTCACTTATACTCAAAATCATGCTTCCATACATCTAACTCCTATGTCCTGTACATGACTGTCAAAAGTCTCACCCGATAAGCTCTTTGTAAAAAGATCTAAAAGGTTATCCTCTGATGCAATCTTGGTCACAGTAACATCACCTCTCTGTACAATTTTGATAATTTATGTACAATTCCAAGAGGGGAGTAAATTGGATATTAAAAAAAATCTTGTTTTAAATATTAAAACTCAAGTATATATTTTAATTCACTTATTCAAAACTTCTTGTTTGAAGATTTAAAAACGTAAGTATAGATTTTAATTCACAAGAATCAAAACTTTTTCTTTGAAAAATGAAATTACTAGATTCAAAACTTTCTTGATTAAAAAACAAGTATGAATTTTAATAGTAAATGATTAAATGTGTGTGATGCAAATATAAGTAATAATACAACAATAAAAATAAAAAGTAAAGCAAGTTAGAAATACGACACCAAGATTTTAGAAGGCTCGGCGCAACGGCCTGCGCCCTTGCCTCAAGCTAACTACTATGAGGATTTCCACTATCACTCCTTCAATAGGCGGAGCGGCCTCTTTGCTTAGACTAGGCGAAGTAGCCTCTCTTGAGAATATCCCCTTCTTATGTATCCCAATCTTTATAGGCAGATTAACCTCTCTTGAGAAACACTCTTCTCAAGTACAACATAATAGAATGAAAGTGTACAAAGAAATGCTCCTTTAATGAGCGGATGAGTACAAGAAGTTAACACACTAACTCACTTTTCAAAGAAAATATCAATGAAATTCTATTAGAAATTTAACAAACTTTTCTCTCAAAAATTGATTGAAAAACTTAAGAAATATGAAGCACAAGAAGTAAGAATATGAGAGAATTGATTGGAATGTTTGAAGGGAGAAAACTAGAGCACAAGGGCTCTATTTATAGGCCAAAGGTCTGAACTAGCCGTTGGGCCAAGTATGGAAATGTCAAACTAGCCGTTTCAGCCAAAAATTCAAAATTAAGCTTATTCAGTCGACTGGAATAACCCATTCAGTTGACTGGATTAGCTTTCAGTCGACTGGACTCAATGGTCAGTTGACTAAATTGCTTCATATTCAATTTCCTTTTTGGCAATCCAGTTTCAGTCGACTGCATGCTATGCTTCAGTCAACTGAACTTATAAAAGTCCAGAATTTTTTATTTTCAAAATGTTTTTGATCACTTGTTCTTTTGAAAAATATTTTTAGGATTCCTACGAGCTTCAAGAGATAAAATCATGAGTTTTATGAATTTACATAGATCCTAATTTTGATACAAATGAAATTTAAAATCTTTGTCTTCAATCCTTTAACCTTTCCCTTGTTCCAAAAACCTTGTAGCTAAAGTCTATGATTTCAAATATTTCTTTAAGGCTTCCACTATATATCTTTGATTGTGCTAAATATATTTTTTCTATAAACAAACTCAATTTTTACAATTAGATACTTAGATTTGTTGTCATCAAAACAATCAATGAAGCCTTGTTAGGCCAACAAATTTCTCGTATCAGGTAATACTTACGCTCAATGATCTTTTCTTTCTTATGGACTCTTGACTCCTTCGATTTTGTAACCGCTCCGCTATTGTCACAATAAAGTGTAATAGCTGATTGAACTGAAGGCACCACTTCTAGATATTGTAGGAAGTTCCTGAGCCAAACGGCCTCCTTGGCTGCTTCAGAAGTTGCCACGTACTCGGCCTTCATAATGGAATCAGCAATGCAGGATTGATTAATTCTCCTCTAACTTATAGCTCTACCTCCCAAGGTAAACACATATCCCAAGGTTGACTTACCAAAATCTTTATCTGATTGGATGTCCGTGTCTATATAGCCCAAAGGTACTAGGCTGTCTACCTGGTAAACCAACATATAATCCTTAGTCCTTTTTAGGTACTTGATTATATTTTTTACCGCAGTCCAATGCTTATACCCAGGGTTAGATTGACATTTGCTAACCAGGCCAACGACAAAGTGGATATCGAGTCTAGTATAAAGCATAGCATACATTAGGCTTCCTATTTTCGAAGCAGAAGAAACTGCCTTCATCTTCTTTATGTCATCAGATGTCTTAGGGCACTAATTCTTTCAAAGAGTGATTCCATGCCTGAAAGGGAGAAACCCTTTCTTGGAATCTTTCATGTTAAAATGAGTAAGGATGTTATCGATATACTTTACTTGTGATAAACTCAACATTTTTTGTTTTCGATCTCGTAAAAGTTTGATCCCAACAATGTGACTGGCTTTACCTAAATCCTTCATATCGAATTGCCCAGATAACCATACTTTTACCGAAGATAACACCCCATATTATTTTCGATGAGCAAGATATCATCTACATAAAATACTAGAAGGACTACCACACTTTCGTCACGCTTTTTGTACACACAAGACTCATTTGGACTTTGATCAAAATCAAAATACTTTATTTCTTAATCAAACTGAGTATTCTAAGACCTCGATACCTATTTAAGTCCATAAATAGATCTCTTACGCTTGCACTATATGTTCTCTTGGTCCTTTGCTATAAAACTGTCTGGTTGCATCATATAGATACACTGTCAAGACTTCCGTTAAGGAAAGCTGTCTTGACATCCATTTTTTAAATTTCGTAATCGAAATGAGCCGTAATGGATAAGAGAATCTGGATAGATTTAAGCATAGCTACCGGTGAAAAGGTTTTCTTATAATTGATCTTTTCTTTCTGAGTAAACCCTTTTGCAACAAGCCTAGTTTTGAAGGTTTCAACATTTTCATTTGCTCCTCTCTTCTTCTTGTAGATCAACTTACATCCGATGTATTTTATCCCTTCAGGTGGTTCTATTAGTTTTCATACCTGATTAGAATATATAGATTCTATCTCTAAATTCATATCTTTTTGCTAAAGATCTGCATCTTTGTCTTGGAGTGCTTCAGTGTAGTTATAGGGTTCAGTATCCAGTTCTACCAGGATCATATCAAAAGACTCTCCCAAGAACATATATGGATCGAGTTGATGAACAACCCTCCTACTACGACGAGGCACTATCTGCGTCTGTGTACTCGTAGTAACGTGCTGTGCAGAATTTGAACCTTGTGCACCATTACCCACATGCACATCTGGCATGGAAATGGTAGCACCCTAATCTGGCTTAGGATTTGCACATGTCCTGATAATTCTCCCACTACGACGAGGTAATGAGATATCAGTGACTTGAGGTTCTTCCGTTCTACTAGTATTTTCTCTCAATTCTTCCAGAATAATTTCACTTTTCGGCTTATGGTCCATATTATAATTCTCTTCTAAGAATTAGGCATTGGTACTAACAATGATCTTCTGATCCTTATGATTATAAAATAAACCACCCTTCCTTCCCCTGGGATACCCGACAAAGAAACAGACTTTTGTCCTCAGTTCCAGCTTACCCGTGTTCCCTTTCAACACATGTGCTAGACTCTCCCAAACCTGAATATGTCTAAGACTAGGCTTGTGCCTAATCCACAATTTTGTGGGAGTAGAAGGTACTGACTTAGAAGGTACCAAGTTTAGAATATAAGTCGCTGTCTCTAATGTAAGTCCCCAAAATGAATTGAGTAATTATGAATAACTTATCATTGACCTTACCATCTCCATAAGAGCCCTATTCTTTCTTTCTGCTACACCATTTACTGCGGAGTGCCTAGTGCAGTCAATTGGAATATAATCCCTTCTGACGACAAGTAGTCCCTAAACTTTCCAAAGGAGGTACTCTCCACCATGGTCGGATTGTAGTGATTTGATACTTTTACTAAGACGCTTCTCCGACTCCGCCTTGAATTATTTGAATTTCTTAAAGCATTCAGACTTACAGTGCATCAGGTAAATGTATTCATACCTTGAGTAGTCGTCAATGAAACTGACGAAGTACTCAAAATCATCTGTAGTTCAGATAGTCATAGGACCACACACATCAGAGCGAACCAGTTCCAACGGTTCTTTAGCTCTATAGCCTTTGGCTGAAAAAGGCTTCCTGGTCATCTTGCCCTGTAAGCAGGACTCACAGATTGGATGTGTCTCCACTTCTAATGAACTCAAAGTTCCATCTTCTTCTAGTCTATTTATTATTTTTAGATTAATATGACCCAAGCGTAAGTATCAAAGAAACATTTAGTTCTTTAAAGAATGATCTTTTCTGTTATATGGCAAATTAGACATGCTATTTCATTCAGTTAGTTGTAGTGTAGGAGAGATAAAAGATGTAACATACAGATTATCTGCCAATGTACCAGAACAAATAAAACGTTTATTTTTTTAATAATCACAGAGTCATTAAAATGAACAGAATATTTATTTTTTATTAAATTATAAATCGAAATTAAATTACTTCTAATAGAAGGTACATAAAGTCAATCTTTTAAAAGTAAAATCCTATCTCTACTAAAGCTGAGAGTAACATCTCCTACTGTAACTGCTGCCACCCTGGTATTATTACCCATATGTAGGTAAATTTCTCTATCACTAAGTTGCATGATTTTCCGGAACCTCTGTAAAGAATTATAAACATAATTAGTGTCTCTCGTATCTACACACCAGGTACTGGTAGATAACACTGCTAAATATGTTTCAACTAACAGTGAACTGAAATTACCTTGCTCGTTTTGCTTACTGAGAAAAATTGGACATTCCTTTTTCCAATGCCACAGCCGATTACAGTGACAACACTTGCCTTCTCTACTTCTTCATACCAACTTTTTGCCTCTTAGCAGCTTTTGGCCCCTTAACTACTTTTGGACCTGTGCCTCTCTATTTTTGAACCTTTTTCTTCTTCATGCCTTTCATCTTACAGGAAAAACCTTTTATCAGCCACATGCACACTACCTGGCCTCTTAAGAACACCCTCGGCTGCTTGAACTTCTTTAAGAAGTTCTGCCAACGAAAAGCTGAGCTTATTCATAGAATAATTCAGGCAGAACTACTTAAAGCTATCAGGCAGTGATTGGAGTATGATATCGACCTGGGTTTTTCTGCCAATCTCAGCTCCTAAGATCTCCAGTTCATTGAGAAGACTGATCATCTTTAGAACATGATCCCTAACTAGGGTGCCTTCAGCCATGCTTGTATTCATCATAGATTTCATAGCCACCTGCCTAGCAGCACAATTTTGATCTCCAAGCATTTCTTTGAGGTTCATAATCATGTCATAGGCACCGGGCATAAACTGATTGTGATGCCCCCATCCTCCGGGCACGTCGGGACATACATAAGTATAGGTAAGGGGAATATTCTAGCCGTTCATTCATATTTAAATATCATAAATATTATATCATTAAGAGTTTGAAATTGATTAAAAGTACATAACGATTATAATTTCACCAGAAAATTTAACAAAAATTAAAATATGCTCGTGGAAACTGAACAAAAATAACAAAAGGTAAAAATTAAATTCTTTAGCTTACATTGTCGGGGTCTGCTGGCTCCTGCTACCCACACTGTTCTTCAATTTCGTCTTCAATTAGGTATAAAAGTTGATATAAGAGTTTAGGGTAAACGAGAAAAGAACTTATAAGGATGAAGTTATGGGGTTCTAATGGTGGTTCTCGAAGTGATATCAAAAACTTCTCCTAGAGCATACTTCCATCTACCCCCCCTTAAAATAAGAAAACTCTTTGCACGAATCTCCGATCTTCGATCTCGATGCGTTTACACGTCCTTCGCATGTAGATTCCATGTAGCTTCTGAATCAGGTAATGTCCTAACACGACTCGCTATAGGACTTAGACACAGCAGATTTTAGTTCTTGTAATATAAAAACGATAATTCTAATTAATACAGGGCACCCTACAGAGCTTCTACGTGACAGAACGCATGGTTTCCCACAACCCAAGGCCTGAAGTTTCACTAAACCTAGGCTCTGATACCAACTGTAACGCCCCGTCCTCCGGGCACGTCGGGACATACATAAGTATAGGTAAGGGGAATATTCTAGCCGTTCATTCATATTTAAATATCATAAATATTACATCATTAAGAGTTTGAAATTGATTAAAAGTACATAACGATTACAGTTTCACCAGAAAATTTAACAAAAATTATAATATGCCCGTGGAAACTGAACAAAAAGAACAAAAGGTAAAAACTAAATTCTTTAGCTAACATTGTCGGGGTCCGCTGGCTCCTGCCACCCACACCGTTCTTCAATTTCGTCTTCTTCGTCGGGGGCGACTTTCTCAAAGAACTCATCACACTCACCTGTGGCACGAATGCCATGAGCCAAAACCTAGAAGCAAATTTCCTAAATCGTCTAACAAACTCACAACAAAATATCCTACAATACATATCGTATAATACCCAGTGCAATTTAAGGCCTAAAAGACAAACAATTTAACATTTTCAATAGGAAATGCATATATAAGAACAATTGTGCAAGTGCGTGATACAGATGCAATGCAGATGCCCAACCCAACTTGAATCCAGAAATAAAAGTAGGAGTTCCACTTTAGGACTAATTATCATTATTACCGCCTCAGAGACTTATTGTCATCGCCATGATGGGACATGTTGTCATTGCCGCCTCAAAGACTTATTGTCAATGCCGTGATGGGACTTTATGTTATTGCCGCCTCAGGGACTTATTGTCATTGTCGTGATGGGACTTTATATTATGGCCACCTCAGGGACTTATTGTTAATGCCGTGATGGGACTTTATATTATTGCCGCCTCAGGGACTTATTGTTATTGCCGTGATGGGACTTTATATTATTACCGCCTCAGGGACTTATTGTTAATGCCGTGATGGGACTTTATAGGGTTGCCCACATTAAAAATTAGGATGCTCGCTTAGTATCTACCCAAGATCTAAATTAAAGCTAGTGACGAACCCATGGTGGCTAAACCTCCAATTTCATTTCCAAACATGGCAACCAGGGACGCCCTAGACCCACAACCACTGAACAATGATTCCCAAGTCACTCAACCCAATCGAAAGATACCAAGGGAACTCCAATAACCCAAGATGAAATGGAGAAATGCCCATGATGTGCAATATGCCTCTCGTGTACAATTAATCATTGCATGGTATGTAAACATGACATGGCACATGGTACAACTTGCTAAAGCATCAAGTATAATCATGCAATGCATAATCACAATTTAAGCGACATAGAATCGAATTCATCGGTATGAGTTCATTTTATTAAAAGCATCATTTTCAT
>JAUMHN010187749.1:0-21582 GCA_032360265.1 Heliamphora ciliata
TTTTGGCAATTTCATTATTGCTTCTTGGAGACTAAGTGTAAGAAGAAACCAAAGAAGAAAATAACTTCGATCGGCATCGGTGCCCACACACCGTGATCGTTGTAGCGTGCTCGGGATATATGCGAGAACATTACCAGGTCGTCTTCAATGTATTCGGGAGTTTTTGAAACTTTTCGACAAGTTTCATAAAGGTATAACAGTATTTAGGTTAATACCGTTCTTGTTTTTTATGAAAAATGCATGTGCCATTTTTTACGATCACGGCGCCGGTTCTAAAATTTTTTCCGCATCCCAACGGATGGTTGGGACCCACTCCTTGGAGCTGCTAGTGCCAGAGGGGGACTACATAACTTGGGCCTGGGCACACCTGTTGGGACCCTTTGGACCTGGCCCAACTGCCCCTGGTGGCAGGAAGAAGGGACGGGCATCGGAGGCTGTTGATGCCGATGCTGTTGGAGTTGATACTGGAGCTGTTGGTGGTGATGCTGCTGCTGGAGGGATGAGGGGCCCAGAGATTCAGTGGGACGTCCAGACCGTGGAGTACGGCTTCCCCTTTTCTCTGCCGGTCCCCATTTCGCCAGCGTCAGAGTTCAGGGCTAACATCGGCCAGGTTTATCTTTCACCTTTCCTTACTTGCCCTTTTTACTTGTCTTGTTTTCTTGAACTGTTTTCTTTTATTCTTTGCAGATTGACCAGGCTTGGCTAGACCGTACGATGCTGATGGTCACAGGACTGAGGGCACTGGTCCGGCATATGGATGCCACGATGCGAGTAGCCGATATTACTTTCACGTTAGTGGCCATTGTGAGTATCTTACACGTTCTTTCAATTTTTCGGCACTTTCTTTCATTATTTTGTTCTGAGTCTTACTTCTCTTTTGACAACCTCCAATACCACCTGCCGTCATCATTCAGCCACAGGCCCCTACTCCTCTTGCTCCGGTCCCAACCCCAGCTCGAGGTCGTGGATCCCGCGCCGCCTCCTCTAAAGCTTGTTCCCGAGGATTCGTCTCTTCTTCTAGGAGTCACTCCAGAGCTGTATCTTCTTCCTTTGACAGCGATGGTGATGGTAGCGACAACATCGAGAGGCTCTTCGAGGATGTCAGCTTAGACGAGGCTGATCCTTCCTCCTGCCGTGTCTGCTCGAGGCTTCAGTGAGAGAGAGAGCTTTCCCCCAGTTTCATTTATTTATGATACATTCTGATACATTTACTTTGATGGGCCTACATGCCCCAATTTGATACTTTTACGAGCCTGCATCCCCCTATTATTGGTTATAGGGCTTGGGTGCCCCAGTTTACATTATATTGCATTCTATCACTTTCTGATGCATTTTGGGCCTTTGTGTCATTCATTACTTGATATTCATATGCTATATGATTCTCTTTTATTTGCTACTCAAACTGTCTTGGATGTATGAAATAAATGTCAAATTTTACACGAGTTTCAAAAACTACAAACATATACACTCGCCATGTTTGAACATGGCGGTCGCCACAATCTAACATGGTAGTCGCCACTTCCATCAAGACTGACATGGCAGTCGCCAGTCTAACATGGCGATCGCTTGGTCAAATGGATGATGTCACTGTACGATGCCCTTTCAAGTTGGCGGTTGCCTACTCCAAGGTGGCGGTCGCCACTTTGATTATAATTTTTGCTGCTTTTTGATCTCCAGCCTTTCCATGCTTTATAAATATAGCCCTAGAGGCCCCATTTTCTGTTATTCTCACTCAGATGGCTAGTTCCCTTTCTTCATGGGTTGAGGCATTCTTCCATATCGAACATTTGAACTTTGCTCCTTTCGGCATCAACTCCTTGTTTTCTCTAATGGCCGTAAAGATTTACAGGCCCTTATTAGAAGCTGCTGCTCGACTATGGGACCCACAGTCCCACGTCTTTCGATTCGGCTTCGAAGAGCTATGCCCCACTGTGAATGAGTTTGCTGCTATTTAGACCTGACTCCGCGGAGTTCCATTATTGTTCTCACTCTCTTCCTTTCGTTTCGGTAGCAAGTGATGCAACTCTGTTGCCTGTCTATGAGGGAAGCTTCTCTTCTAACACCGGGTGACTGCCTTGACGTTCCATGGCTCATTAAGATATTTTGTCCTACCGACGACCTTAGTAACCTTGACTTTTAGCTACGTCGTCGTTATGCCCTTTGTTTTTGTCTTCTTGCCTAGTATCTTCTCATCCCTTCTGACGAGTGAGTTAGTTGCGCACTGGTTGACATCGTACGTCAAATATGGATGGGGAAGGATTTCGTGCCACTTGTCTTAGCCGAGATATTGCTGGGCCTAGATGTTGTTCATCATGGTGAGACCACTACTTTTGCTGGCATCCCCTTGCTTCTTCAGGTAAGCTCAAACCTCAGACTTTTGTCTTACCACAAGGCTCTTCTCTTACTAATCTAACTTTCACTGTAGATCTGGCTGATGGAGAAGGTGAATCTTGGACAGAAATCACCTACTGATAGACATAATGCCGCAACTTTCCTTTAACCCCCTTATTACCAGATATACAATACTAAGGCAGCCTGGCAACAGTACCTCTCTTCTCTGACTGGCCTAGATATCACCTGACAGTGCCCCTGGTGGCAGATCCCTGTCATGACTCTGACTACCATGGATCACCCTGGTGTTCTGCTGATTAGTCTGCGCCAGACTACTTTTTATTATCCTTGTCGGATCATGCGACAGTTCGGTCATAGTCAAGTCATCTCTCCCAATATCCAAGGCCGTTTATTTTCATCTGCACTACGGGCCCCATTTTTAGCATTGTATCAGGATGCCTGGCCATCTCATTCACGTATGGAGATGCAAGAGTTGCAGTGTCCTGATCTTTCTGCCAAATGCAAGACATGGCTGATGCAGGATAGGGAGAAAAAAAACAAAGAAGAAGGAAAACAAGCAGCAAAAAGGAGGAGGATTTGAGGCCTCCCGCTTTATTTCAAAGAATTCATAACTTTCCTTTTCGTTTTGTTTGTAGAGTTTGGTACTTGCGCATCCTCCCTTTTATTTTCAAAACTTTGTAACTCAAAGATAAAGTAATGAAGAGAAGGTTCAAAATTATCCAAAGTTTTTCGATTCAATTAAATGACTTTATTTATCAAAATTCATAAATAAATTTGCATTGGCCTTACTCAGATTCAAATATAGTAAAAGATAAAAGATATGGCCGGACTTCTTAAAAGAAGCTGCCTACGTATCCCAAAAAAATGGAATCAGGCCATAACGTAGTTCAAGCTCGGTTCACTTTTCGGTATTAACACTGTCCTTTTGTGATACCCTAACTTTTGCCATGGTCGCCTTTTCGGGTTTTTGGCCTTGCGGGCTGCTGTAATTTTTGTTTGAGTCGCCTTTTTGGTTTTCAACTCAGCGAGCGCTTATTTTCTTTATTTTTACATCAAGGATAGTACTTTTTGAGTTGGTCGAGATTTACTGGTGTGGAGAACACATTACCATCTAAATCCATAATGATGACTGCACCACCGGTCATGATAGTTTTTATGAGAAACGGTTCAGACCAGTTTGGCTTGAACTTGCCTCTCGAGTCAAAGATAGGAGCTCTGATTTCCTTAAGAACCAGATCTCCTTCTCTGAGATTCTGGGTCTTAACCTTCTTATTGAATGCTCGAGCTATCCTTCCTTTGTATCCTCGTACATGAAACAGAGGCTGCAGCCTTCTTTCATCAAACAAGAGCAACTCTTCCATTCAATTCCTTTGCCACTCTGCTTCTAAAATATCGGCCTCGGCCACTACTCTTAGCAAAGAGATTTCCACCTCAATGAGAAGCACGGCTTCCATCTCGTACACTAAAGAGTATGGCGTAGTTCCTGTTGAAGCCCTGATTGACGCCATGTATCCCCAGAGTGCGAACGGTAGATGTTCCGGCTAATCCATATGTGAGTTGATCGTCTTTTGCAGGATCTTCTTGACATTTTTGTTTGCTGCCTCAACTGCCCTGTTGGTCTGCGGTCGATATGGTGAGGACTTGTGAGCCACTATCCGGTATTCTTTGAAAAAATCCAAAATCTCACCTTAAAAATGCGAACCATTATCTGAGATGACCTCATAAGGGACTTCGTATTGGTAAATGATGTTCTTCTTCATAAACTTGGCAACATGTGAAGCTTTCAATACCGAGTAGGAGGCTTCTTTCACCCTCTTGGTAAAGTAGTCAATGGCCACTAGGATAAACTTGTGCCCATTTGACGCATTCGGTGATACCCTACCTATTACGTCAATGCCCCATACTGAAAATGGCCATGGCAACATCAGGTTATACAGTTGAGATGGGGGAACGTGCATAAGTTTTGCATGGATCTGACACTTATGGCACCTTCACACAAATTGTAAACAGTTTGTCTCTATTGTCATCCAAAAGTATCCTTATCTTAGGATTTTCTTGGCTAACATGTTTTCACTCATGCGTGGCCCACAGACTCCTACGTGTATCTCTTTCGTCAACTCTTACCCTTCTTGAGTGTTGACACACAGCTTATTAACCCCAGAATGCCCTCGTTTGTATAGTCTTCCCCTGCAAATGACAAACTGTGCGAATAATCATTGTATTGCCCTTTTGTCCTTTTTACTGGTGAACTTGGGATATTTTCCTTTCTCCACGAAGTTCTGAATGTCAAAATACCATGAAAGTCCATCGGTCCTCTCCTCGATTGTGGTCATCGTCTCGTATGTCGACTTTCTTTTCTGTTCAATTATCAAGGGCCTCATTCTGACCCCGGATGGTATGTCAATCATGAATGCTAAGGTGGCCAGTGCGTTGACGAACTTATTCTGCAGTCTTAGCACATTTGTAAAGAACATTCATTCGAAACATGGTATCAGCTTCTCTAGCTCTTGATGGTAGAGAATCAATGTCACATCCCAGACCTTCCATTCACCTCTTGCTTGCGAAACACCAGTGCGAAGTCTCCGACGACTTCTAACTTTCTTACCCCTAGTTCTAAGGCCGCCTCCAATCCAGATAAACATGTTTCATACTCAGCTTGATTGTTGTTAACTTCTAAATTGAGCTTAAAAGACAAAGGGACGTGTGATTCGTCAGGAGTGACAAGAAGGATTCCTATTCTATAGCCATATTGATTGGATGAGCCATCAAAATATACAGTCCACTTGTTATCTCTGGCTTTCATCAGCTGTTCGTTAAGAAACTGGAACTATGTGTCCTTACCCCCTCAACTGGTTGGTCAGCTAGGAATTCTACCACTGCTCTACCCTTGACTGACTTTCGGATGACATATCTGAGATCGAATTCTGATAACAACAGCAACCATCAAGCCAACCTCCCTATTAGTGCCAGCTTTTCAAACAGGTACTTCAACGGGTCCATTTGGGAGATGATATTCACTGTGAAAGACAGCATGCAATGTCTTAGTTTTCAGGAAGCCCAAACAAAGGCCCAGCATGTCTTTTCCAGTAGTGTGTATCGTATTTTTGATCCTGTCATCTTCTTGCTTAAGTAGTAGGCAGCCTTTTTGATTTCAGTTTCACCTTCTTATGCCAACATACATCACATAGCTAAATCAATCACTGACAAATAGAGGATCAGTGGCCTATCAAATTTGGAAGGAGCTAGAACAGGTGAATTTTACAGGTACTATCATACGGCATCAAAGGCATCTTAGCATTTCTGATCCCATTCGAACTCAACTCCTTTCTTCAGCAGACGGAAGAGCGGCTCGCAAGTAGTTATCAATTTTGCGATGAATCGACTAATGAACTGTATCTTACCCAGAAATCCCCTGACTTCTCGCGCGGTCTTCGGAGGAGGCATTTTCAAAATTTCTTTGATCTTTGAAGGGTCCACTTCGATACCTCATTGAGTGATTATAAATCCAAGTATTTTTTCAGCAGTAACTCTAAAGGCACACTTCTGTGGGTTGAGTCGCATCTTGTATTTCTGAATCCTCTCAAAGAATTTTTACAGCGATACGATGTGGCTATCCCGATCCTTGGACTTGACTATCATATCATCCACATACACTTCGACTTCCTTATGTATCATGTCATGCAGTAAAGTAGTGGCAGCCCTTTAATAGGTTGCCCCAGCATTCTTCAAACCAAACGACATTACACGATAACAATAGGGCCCCAAGGTGTGGTGAATGTCGTCTTTTCTCTGACCTCAGGATCCATTAGAATCTGGTTGTACCAGGAGAAGCCGTCCATGAATGATAACAAGGCATGTCTCGCTGTACTGTCTACCAAAACGTCGATGTGCGGTAACAGAAAATCATCTTTTGAGCTAGCCTTGTTGAGATCTCAAAAATCCACGCAGACCTGGATGCGTCTGTCTTTCTTCCGCACTAGGACAATATTAGCCACCCATTTTGGATACTCGGTTACCATCAGGAATCTAACATTGATTTGTTTGGCAACTTCTTCTTTGATCTTCAGAGCCCATTTTGGCCCAATCCGTCTTGATTTTTGTTTAACCGATTTAACATCAAGGTATTAGGGGATACGGTGTCAAACAATGTTTGGATTAATTCCAGGCATATTCTCGTAAGGCCATGCAAATACATCTTTGAATTCTTTTAATGAAATTGTTAATTGTTCGCATTCAATTAAGGATAAAGAAGAACCGATTTGTACATTTTGTGCGTTAGTTTTATTACCCAGATTTATTGATAAAATTTCTTCAATTATTGGTTGGGTGCGCATTTCTTTTTCTATTTTTATTAAAAGGTTTATTTCTTCGGGGATATCCCCGTCGAATTGAAAATCGTCAAAAAGTGTATGAAATAAATCAAATAAAGCAGAGTAACTGGAAATCTTGTACATTTCATTGAATGAAGACAGAATTACAAACTCAAAAGCATAAATAGGGAAAGGTGCACAAACAGACGTGCCCTCATCCACAGCCTTTGACTTAGACTCAGACTCAGGACAGACAACCTGCACATCACAGGACTCTAAGGTCCAATTCTTCACTTCATTTGCAGTCGCATCGACGATGAGCCTGGTGCAGTTGGTTGGTGAGCTAAAGCCCATCATAAAACAATCTAGGTCAGTTACGTGCAGCTATGCCATCTTTTCATTGAGCAACACTCCCATGTCGATTTCGTCAAACTTGTCCATCCAATCTTTCTCTTGGATCTTCTTTTTTTCCTCTTCTCATTTCACTGTTTCATCCTCTTTCGTGTCGGATAATTGATGGCCAAAGAAGAACTCTAGTCCTAGCAACTTCTAGTTGGTTTCATTGTCGATCCATGGCTCTAGGAAGCCACAGTAAGGGAAATCTTCTCATTCTTTGACAAAATACCTATTGAGTGTTCCTGAATAGTTGGCCTTTCGTCCCCGTTTAGGCCCTTCCAAATCTTCTTCCATCAGTTTGTATCCAAGACCGAAACGGTGAGATGCCGACAATACCTGGATAGGTTTGGGAATTCCTTGCTGCTTACGCCCTAATCCCATGCTCGGGAAGTAGGACATTTGTCTCATCATTGTAATTGCTCTCAGATTGATGTACATCTCTTCTTCATTTAATAGCATTTGCACAGCCTGCGCTTTGTCGAATCGAAAGCCACTTAGTGACACATCCCCTTTGCCATACAGAACCTCCAAGTGAGTCGAGCCTTCTCCTTTTGGGGGTTAGATGTTGTCATCTCCATGGATAGTCAGAATTGTCCCATTCTTTATCATTTTCAGCTTTTGGTGAAGAGTAGATGGCACTGCCTGGACGTTCAAGTCATGCAGCCATGGCCTGCCTAGCAACAGGTTGAAAGAGGTCGGTACGTCTAGTACGTGGAACTCAACCGATGTCTCCAGTGGCCCTACTGATAACGTGAATGATACGAAGCTCAGCACATCTCTCCTTGTGTTATCATATGCCCGAACACCTTAAATACTAGGTGTGAAATGTTTCGGCTTTAGTCCCAAGCAAACTGTTGTTCTAAGCGAACAGACATTTAATCTGGACCCATTATCAATAAGAGTCACCAGGACCCACTTTTCTAGGCATTTAACGGTTATGTGTAAGGGTTTGTTATGGTTCTTTCCTTCCGCTGGCAGATCCTTATCAGAAAAGGAGATAACTTTTGGCTCTACAACTGGCAGAATGAGTTCAACAAGCTGCTCTCTGGTCGCATCTATCGAAACACTGGCTTTATTCAGGACCTTCAGCACAGCTTGTCTATGTTTATGTGAGGCCATCATTAAGCCCCAGATGCTGACATTGACCTGTGTCTTTTTAAGTTGCGTCAGCATAGCGTCATCCTCTTCTTCTTATTCGTTCTCTTTCCCTTTCCCACTTGACTGCCCTTTCTCTAACTGAGTCGTCTTAAAATGCTGTCCACGCCTCGTTAGATGTTCCATACCGTCCTTGGGATCCTACAATCCCGATATTATACTTTCAATTTGTCCTATTTCGTCTATGCACAGAGAGCTTTCAAATGCCCACAGATCATCTAACTCGTCGACCACTGCTCTTCCTCTTCTTTCCTCATCATCCTCAATGGCCCACATATTATCAACCTCTTCCCAGATGTCTTCTTTGATGTACTCCACATGTTGTTCTTTAGCAATTCAAAAGTCAGTCCACTCAGTCCCATCTAAGTTCAGCACAACCTTCACTAACCAATAGGATTGCATCTTATCGACATATACCTCCTCAAAAAGTTAGGAGAGAGTACAGCCATCAAGCACGTGGCCAAACCCATAAGGTCGTGCTGGATAATCCAATAGCCAATCATCTTTTTTTTGGGTAATTAATGGCCAATCATCTTCCTCATTACGTTCCTCTTCTTCCTGCTAGTTAGCTTGAATTACCGCCTGATATCCTTCCCAAGCATTATCATTCCACTCCTCTATCATATCCCAGCCATTTTCATTCATAATCAGTGAACAAACTATCTGATCTTCGGTAGCTAAAACATGAGGGTGTGGAAGACATGCTGAACAGATATACTGACTTGGATCTTCTTACCGTTCCAGAGTTATGCAGTTTACTCCAGATTGCTTGGCATGATTTGGCAGAGGATTAATCGTGACATTCGATTTTAGAGGGGCAGACGATGGGGGAATCACCTTGTTATCGATGAGATCCTGGATCTCATGTCGAAGCCTCATATACTCATCAGTCAGATGTCCGTGGCCCTGGTGATAAGCATAATACTGCGAAGCTTTATATCTCGGGGGAAGGGGATCAGGCACCGGCATGGGATCCAATAACTTGATGAGCCCTTTCTTGATAAGTCAATTCAGGGCAGTGGTTAGTGAAATATTAAAGGGAGTGAAGACTCTCCTCGGCCGTAGTTGTGCCTGTTGACTGTTGCTTGCCTATTGATTGTGGCATGGTTGCTGGGTAGAGGAGGAAGGGTTCAAGAGGTTTACCTCGTTCGAACGTGACACGAGGTTGGTAACAGCAGGCTGATTCTGGTTATTTGCGGGGAAGGTCCTTTTAGGTTTCTAGCTGGGTTCTACTTTCTCGATATCTCCAGACTGAATGGCGTCTTCGATCTGCACCCCAGCATCAAACAGTTGCTCAAAGGTAGAGAGTGTTAGGGTTGGTATACTGAAAACCATATTTTTAGTATTTAATTTTATTTTAATAAAATTAATTTTTTATTTTATGAGAATCTTTATGAGCAATGTATGTATATCATTTCTTTGATATGAATGGATGTCCAATATTTTGTACAGTATTTAATCTGGTGTGTAGAGTACGACTTGCACACAAAAGATCTGATTTTAGATTCTTGTAGAATATAAGTTTTATGTTCACAGTTTAAATGAAAATGGACATACCATCGGTACGACTGTAGTACAGAGTTTTAGTAGGCTTGTCTTGGTTACGGGAAACAGATAATAGCATCGTATATTGTTCCGACTCTCTGTGTTAGTACACTTTGTGTGTATTGAACGGGACATTTGGGGTAATTAATTTTGTACTAATTGTATAAATTAATTTAACTCCAAGATTATTATGAATAGTACTTATCTTCTTAATCCTAAAATAATTATTGATTTGCATATATTTAATATTCGTTGTTTTGATTCATTAAAGAGTGCGATCTTATATGAGTCTAAATTTTCGGTGAGTTGAATAACGATATTATTTGTATGGTAAATATTAATTATTGACGGAATCCATGTCCCGAATGATCGGGATTGACGATACCCCCTTAAGGAAGCTTATAAGTTTTGACCAGGCCAAACCCTATATGTGGATTTAATTATCCGGTGGTCAAATAAGTTAAGCAGAATGGTTTAAGGAATATCGAGATGCCGATTAAATTAAATTGTCAATAATTAAATTTAATTGACGGGTATCGAGAATCTTAACGTGGAGAGAAATAATAAACATTTAATAATAGGAGCTCAATGCAATAAGGTCTTGAGATTATGGGTCAGAGTGCAATTATAGTTCTTTAGTGGTGTGAATTGTAATTTAGTATTTTATAGAAATTGCAAAAACTGCTGCAAGTCTTTCCATAATTGCAGAAACCTCTAGCAGGTGTCTGTGTTCTACTGGAAGTCTAACTCATAATTACTCTCCAGGTCCCTACTGTAGCTCTATATATATGCGGGTAGGTTGAACCAGTTTAGAAGATGATTATATCATTATTATTTTGATATTATTTTTATTTTTCAAGACTTAAATATATTGGGGTTCTGCCGAAACGAGTTCTCAGAGGATCGTAACCCACACTACATTTGAGGATCACGTAAGGGAATACAGTAGAAAATCTGACTGGAGTTTCAACTCGGAATCAAGTCGTAGTTGAAAATTAGATCGACAAAAGGTATTCTTTGAAATTAATTTTGGTTGCACGGGTTTTATTTTGATCGTTCTTCGTCAAAAGTTTTATCTGGAGCCCGTTTTGGCGTTTGCCTGTCCAGTTAATTTTTTACCGAAAATCGTTTACAAAATAATGATCTTAACAGTATTGCCTCTAATAAATTGGTATCAGAACCGTTTTATTTTTTATTTACAATTTATCGGGACTGGGTAGATTTAGAACTATGCTAACTTTATTTTGCAGGCGTTTCAATCCCGGTTTTATGATCATTATTTATTTTCGTGTTTAATTGAATGCGTGGATGATAATTTAATTTTTTTTAATCACGGCAGTTGACCGTGATAGATTAATTGATTGTGACCTCTACGGAAGCATAGGATCAATGTAAAAATTATTATTTTTTGGTTTTTAATTTTTTTTATTTTGTATAAAATAAAAAAAATATAAAAAGAATGAAGAACGAAGTGAAAAACACAAGAAAAGCCCTTGGTTTCTGAAACATAAGAAGAAGTAGTGCTGGTTTCCACACAGTAGTATTTTGTTTTGATTGTGCTGTGCTGCGGTTTTTCAAGCCAAACGAGGCCCTGAGTGCTGCGGCAACTTGATGTTCAAAGAAAAAAAAAAAGGGAAAAGAAAAAGGCTGTGGCACACTGTTTCGGCACAAATAGCCTTAGGCTGTTTCGGTTCCAAACAGCAGCGCCATAATGGCGTCCCAATCAGCACCTGTTTCGGCAACACTGTAGCGCCAATTCCCAAGCACGCTGAAGCTGTTTCGGCGCAAGGGAAAAGGAAAAGCTGTTTCGAAAACCGCAGAAGCCAAACGAGCCCCTGGCAGTAGCAGTTTCCTTGTGGAGCAATCCAAACAGTGGCGCAAGTTCTCAAGCAGCGCCATCCCAATTAACATACTGTGGTGGAATTCCAAACTGTTGCGCCAAACACGGCGCTTTCCCAGGCAGCAGTGTTTTCTTCAAATAGTGGAGCATTCCCAGCAGTTTTGGTGCGAGCAAGGGCTATTTGATTGGAATCAAAGAGTTTCCGCAGTTTCCAAAAGTAGACGCACCAGCCGACAGTTTCCCAAATATAGCTGGATTCCCAACAGTGGTGCACAACCGAATTTTTAGGCACCCAAGCTATGGTTCCGAAAACCGATAGTTTCGAAAATCTAATGAGGAGTTTGATTGGCTGGGATTTTTCCAATCAGTTCCCTAATCAAACAAGTGCAATGCAATTTCCAAATCAGTGCACAGAAAGTTGATTCAGATTAAACTATTAAACCTTATCTTGAACAGGAGATTGAAATTCTTTACAGTTTTAATTCGATCATAAAATTGGGATAATTTTTTATTTATCATGTATTTAATTTATTTTTTATATTTTAATTGCATGGATGATAATTATAGGTTTTATTTATCCTGTTAGTTTAATTAATTCAAAATTTCAATTTAAATTAAAATATTTTGTAACAAAAAATAAAATTAAGTTTTTTATAATTAATTTTAATTAAATAGAAAAATTTTAGATATTTTATTTTTTACAAAATATCACATTTAAATGATTTTTTTTAAATCAGATATCTTGGAAAATCGTGAAAATTAATTCTGGATTTTGAATTAATTAAATAGAAAAATATTTAATCAAAATAAATTATTATTTTTCGAAAAATATGGAAAGATAAATAAAATAAATAAATATCTTTAATCACTACCTTAGTTGAAAACTTGCAGGAAAAACTGTGCATTTATTAAATTTTATTTGTTACGCATTTAAACACGAAAAGATAGTATGATAAATTAGAATCTTTAAAATCGTGTATACGGAAAGATATTTGATTCTTTCAGATCGTGTGACTTTCAAAATTAATAAATTTACTTTAATTAAACGGATTTTTATAACTCTTAAAAATATTTTAAAAATCTAAGTGGGAGAGAAAATTTATTCACAGATAAATCTTGTAGTCTCCATCACCAGTTTGTAGGCGATACAATTAAACTCTGCATGTCGGCAATAAGGTCTTCCTCCCTAACGGACAAATTAATTGCGGTATCGCCAGTACAAACCTCCTTTAGGAATAATTCTGGATAATTTTAGTGTGGATCACTTCTTCAACTGAAGGGTTCATTGCGAAGGGATTAATTTAAGATTAGGTGATGGTTAACACTTAGCTGTATATAATAGTATTCTCTCCAACTGAGTCACTGCTATTATATACTGGACCAAAGTTATGTTAGCTATTTAATTTTTACTTGGCATGATAATTTGACTAGATAGTAAAATTAAAAAAAATTGGTATGTCTGGTCTTATGATGGATAATAGACGTCCACTTAACGTGGCTTGCTATTCACAGGTTACCAGGCCGCTGGCGAATTAATTTTAAAATGGTAGAGAGAACCAAATTAAAATGAATTCAAAGTTTTGCTCATCATAATTAATAGTTTTTTATAATTATGTGATTCTTAGGATTAAAATATATTTCAACCCACTCGCTTCTTTACTTAAAGAAAACAAACTTACGGGATTAAATTTTGTTGACTGAAAATGTAACTTGGATATAACTTTAATTACGAATGATATTCCTTCAATACTAGGAAATGTGTTTACTTTTGAAAAAGGATCTTCCTCTCGGCCGAAAGGGATGAAGAAAAAAAGGGTTCAAAACAGGGTGACATGGTTTCCAGGGTAGTTAGTGGGCCACGAACTGGTGTGAAAAAATCAAAAGACAAATGCTTTTACGGTAACCGAACTCGGTACTGAAAAAAGCTATGTCCAGTATTTCTCAGAAGGCAGAACAAACAGGGTAATTTCTGTTCACTGGTTGTGAAAACATATTTAGCGGTGTTATCTACCGGTACCTGGTGTGTAGATATGAGAGCCACTAATCATGTCTGCAATTCATTATAGAAATTTCAAGAAACCCGACAACTTAGTGATAGAGAGATTTACCTACATATGAGCAATAATACAAAGATAATAGCAGTTGCAGTAGGAGATGTCACTCTCAGTTTTAGTAGAGATCGGGTTTTAATATTCAGAGATTATCTTTATGTACTTGCTATTAGAAGGAACTTAACTTCCGTTTCTCGATTGGCTAAAGACGGATATTTAGTTTATTTTAATAACTCTATGGTTATTAAAGATAATAAACGGGTTATCTGTTCTGCTATATTGGTGGATGATCTTTATATTATTACTCTAATCTTTCATACGCTGCAACTAACTCAAACGAATAATACATCTATATTACCATATAAGAGAAAGTTTCCTTCTTTAATGAACCAAACGTTTCTTTGGCACTTACGCTTGGGTCATATTAATCTATAAAGGATAAACAGACTAGTAGCAGATGGACCTTTGAGTTCATTAGAAGTAGAGGCACTTCCAGTCTATGAATCTTGCTTGAAGGGTAAGATGACCAAGAGGCCATTTTCGGCCAAAGGCTATAGAGCTAAAGAACCGTTGGAGTTGGTTTATTCTGATGTGTGTGGTTCTATGACAATTCCGGTTAGAGGTGACTTTGAGTACTTCGTCAGTTTCTTTGATGACTACTCAAGGTGTAGATACATTTACCTGATGCACTATAAATGTGAATGCTTTGAAAAATTTAAAGAATTCAAAGCGAAGGCGGAGAAACGTCTGGGTAAAAATATCAAATCACTACGATCCAACCGTGGTGGGAATTACCTCTTTGGAGAGTTTAAGGATTACTTGTCATCAGAGGAGATTACAACCCAGTTGACTGCACCTGACACTCCACAGCAGAATGGTGTAGTAGAAAAAAAGAATAGGGCTCTTATGGAGATGGTAAGGTCAATGATGAGTTATTCAGGTTTACCAGATTCGTTTTAGAGACTCGCCTTAGAGACAGCGGCTTACATTCTGAACATGGTATCTTCTAAGTCAGTACCTTCTACTCCCATATAATTTTGGACCAGGCGTAAGTCTAGTTTGAAACACATTCGAATTTGGGGGTGTCCTGCACATGTGCTGAAAGGGAACGCGGGTGGTCTATTTTATAATTCTAAGGATCAGAAGGTCATTGTTAGTACCAATACCCGATTCTTGGAAGAGAATTATATTATGGTTCACAGACCCAAAAACAAAATTGTTCTTGAAGAATTGAGCGAAAATATCAGTGGAATGGAAGAGGAACCACAAGTCACTGATATTCCATTACCTCGTCGTAATGGGAGGATTATCGGGACAGGTGCAAATCAAGAACAGGGTGCTGATGCACAGGGTTCAGATTTTGCACAGCCTGTTACTGCTAGTACACAGACACAGGTAGTGCCTCGTCGTAGTGGGAGAGTTGTTCATCAACCTGATCGATATATGTTATTGGGAGAGTCGTTTGATAAGATCCTGGCAGAACTAGATACTAAGCCTTGTAACTACAATGAAGCACTAAAAGATAAAGATGCAGATCTTTGGCAAAGGGCTATGAATTCAGAGATGGAATCTATGTATTCCAATCAGGTTTGGAAACTTATAGAACCACTCGAAGGTATAAAACCCATTAGATACAAGTGGATCTACAAGAGAAAGAGAGGAGCAGACGGGAAGGTTGAAACCTTCAAAGTTAGGCTTATTGCTAAAGGGTTCACTCAGAAAGACAGGATCGACTATGAGAAAACCTTTTTGCCGGTAGCCATGCTTAAGTCTATCCAGATTCTGTTATCCATTGCTGCACATTTTGATTACAAAATCTGGCAAATGAATGTCAAGACAGCTTTCTTTAAAGGAAGTCTTGACGAGTGTATCTATATGATATAACCAGCGAATTCATTATAAAGGGTCAGGAGCACATGTTGTGTAAGCTTAAGAGATCTATTTATGGACTTAAGCAGGCATCAAGGTCTTGGAACACTCGATTTGATCATGCTATAAAGTCTTATGGATTTGATCAAAGTCTGTATAAGTCTTGTGTGTACAAGAAGCGCGACGAAAGCGTGGTATTTTTCCTAGTACTTTATGTAGATGATATCTTGCTCATCGAAAACGATGTTGGGGCATTATCAACGGTTAAAGTATGGTTATCTGGGTAGTTTGATATAAAGGACTTGGGAGAAGCCAGTCACATCCTTGGGATCAAGCTTGTGCGAGATCATAAACAAAGGATGTTGGGCTTATCACAAGCAAAGTATATCGATGATATCCTTACTCGTTTTAGCATTCAGGATTCCAAGAAAGGCTTTTTCTCTCTCGGGCATGGAATCACTCTATCTAAGAATTAGTGTCCTAGGACACATGATGAGATATAGAGGCTGAAGGCAGTTCCTTAAGCTTCGGCAGTAGAAAGCCTCATGTATGCTATGCTTTGCACTAGACCTGAAATCTACTTTGCTGTTGGCATGGTTAGCAGATATCAGTCTAATCTAGGGCAGGAGTATTGGATTGCGGTAAAGAATATATAATCAAGTACCTGAAAAGGACTAAGGATTATATGTTGGTTTACTAGGTGTAGACACCCCAATTTGACCCTGCCTAATCTTAGGTGAATCTGATGATGAAAACATGTGAAATAGTGCTTTAGTTCGATCCTCAGGAAGTGACCCAAGCTCGGTATTTGAACCCAAAACTTTTTAACTAATAAAATTTTGTCAAACCATCGAAACTTGCTGTCCAAGTAAGGCGACCGCCATGTTCGTTGTGGCGACCGCCAATAAAACCTCTTGAAAACCCTAGCCAAAAGTGGCGACCGCCGCCTCCAAACTAGCGACCGCTAACTTGCATTGTGGCAACTGCCAATATAACCTTGGGGAACCTTTGAAAAACATGGCAACCGCCAACTTGCATTGTGGCGACCGCCAACTCCAAATGGCCTGACGTGTCTTAAAACGTGGCAGCACCTCATTTGTTGAAGAACTCTATAAATATTGTATCTCTGGTACGTTTTCAAGAACAGAATTTGAGTGGGATGGTTAGTGAGAGAAGCTCTGCTGAGTTACTGAGCAATTCCGAGCCCCGACGTCGATGTCCTGCTGAAATACCGACATCTGAGCCTCTGATGTTTATATTGCAACCCTTGCTTGGATTACCACCCGAGGAGTAGACCGTTGAAGCACATTCCCGACTTGAGGATCTCCCGGCAATCTAGGTACCTCGTTTGGATCCCTAATCCTTCTAAACTCTATTTTCTCTCTATTGGAGTGATTGGGTTAACTTTTAATTTCAATTTGTGCATTTCTTTTGTCTATGTAATTCACCTTGTTTACTGTTTAAATTGCCTTATGTAATTTCCTTATATAATTTGTTAGTTATTAACTTTCTCACACTCACACTTAACACATTTGTTATTTTCTTTCTTTCATTAATTCATTAAATTAGTGCTAACATATCTTAGCAATTACAATTTATTAATGTTGTTGATTGTTACAATAATACACTCACATACATGATGATATAATTGCCAATACTATATTTATATTTGACAATTAAATAGTTATATTTTGGCTCCTTTTTTTTGGTCTTATTTTAAGTTTATATTACATTATCTTATTTGTCTTTTTCTTTTTCTTTTAATGTAATTTAATTTTCTTTATTAGCATTAGTTTAATTTTTTAGCATTTATTTTATTTTTCTTTTCCTTTAACTAGTCTAATTTTTCTTTAATAAACATTCTAGTTCATTTTCTTTTTTTTTTTCTTGTACACTAATTTAATACTCCATCTCATTTTCTTCTTATCTTAATATTCTTTTTCTAGCTCTTATTGTCTATTTTTCTTTTCTTTTCTTAATAGTAGTGTAATTTTTTCTTTTTAGCATTTTATTTTCATTCATTTTCCCTATAATGTAGCCTTATTTTTTTTTCCTTGTAATATAGTTTTATTTTCTTTTAATATTCCCTTTTTTTTATTTCTTTTCCTTTTTTTCATAATACTTACCTTATTCTTCTTTTCTTTTCTTTTGTTAAACCCAAAAAAATTACAAAAGTCTCTTAAATTAATATTTAAATGTTAGTATAAAATTTCTCTTATTATAGTAATTTTATTCTCTTTTCTTTTCTTTTATTTTTTTGTGTCTCTTTTAAAGCATAAAATGTAAATAGTTAGGTTTTGTTTTTCTTTAGTTTAATAATATTTTCTAACTTTTTCATTCTAGAATAATTTTGTTTATAAATTTTTTCTTTATTTTCCTTTTCTTCAAACCTCTAAATTCTCTTTGTTATGAAACCTTTATCTTCTTTGTTAGTAAGTTTTCTTTACTTTTAGCGTTAAATACTCATTATGTTAATATTTCTCTAAATGTATGATTATGCATGTTTTAATTATCTTCTTTAAATGCATATTTAGAGTAGTTTGGCTCATTTTGCAACTACCCATGTTAAGATAATTTTAGTATGTTTGCTTTGTTCTTTTATGAAAATTGTGATAGTTAGTTTATTTTTATAAAATTGCATGCGGATGTGTTCCATGTATCTTTTAATTAGAAATTGCATGCCGTATAATTTAGAATTTTTATTCCTATTTATTTTATTTAGAGTGCTATGTACATTTGTTATATATTTTTTATACTTAATTTTGGATATTCTCTCTTTGCCTCTATTTTCTTTATTTGCATGCATTTGAATTTTTTTTATTAAAGAACTAATGATGATTAGTAGAGGCCAACAATTCGGTTGGGCAAACGGGGTGCCTAACACCTTCTCCGATTCGTACCTTAGCCCTCGAACCCTCTTTCTCTGGTTAACTTTTTCAAGATCAGTAGGCATTTTTATTTTTCTTAGTTTTTCTCAAAAATTAAGTGGCGACTCCGGTTTCAACAAAAAAGGGTTTTCAAATTTAGTTTTCAAGGTGTTAAAATATTTTTCTAACATCTTTGAATCACCATATTTTTGAAACATTTCTTAAAACCTCTTAAATCCCAACGCCATAGTATTTTTTGGCGACTCTACTGTAGACTGGTTTCCAAAATTAAATAAGAGGGTTAGACTTGAAAACATCATTAGTTCTTAATAAGAATTTATCATTTGCATTTTCGCATGCATATGCATTGTTCTTCAAACCCCCCTGCCTGGTCGACCCGATACCCTGAACCTTCATCCATTTCGGGGATTGTTGGGAAGACGGGTAACCCTTACTGACTGTACGCTTTCATAGGTGCAGTAAAAGAGTTCAGGCGTACTGTTTGACCATGTCCTGCACCACTCCAAGCATGGGAGATATATACCCGGCTCTATTCAGATGGTACCTTGTTTGATTGACCAAAATCGGCCTTTTGCATATAGTGAACTTAGAACCCCCATTAGGTGCAGCTAACCCTAGTAGGATTATGTGTTTTTCTTAATTGTATGCTTTGCCTGCGTATTATTAGGATTGTTTTGTTCAGGTTTAAGCTAGTTCCTTTTTTGGGTTCAGCTCTGGTTTTCCGTTATCCTTTGATTATGTTAGTTTTTTTTGCCTTTGGGTTCTTACTCGGGTTTTGTTTTTTACCATGTTTGGTTCCCACACCATAGTTTTCTCGGATTTATGCCCGTGTTTTGTTCTGTAGCCTCTATGATAGTTTTTCTCTTTCTTCTCGGCTCTCCCTAGATTGTTAGTTTCTCCTCTACCTTTGTTTAGGCTACCCTTGTCATACCTGTGAAAGATAGTTCTTTTCCCTTATCGTTACGCTTCTTATTTTTTCTTAAAATTTTACGTCAAATCGGTCCACTCAGTCTAGTTCAATTTTCTTACCAGAGTACCGTCCGTTTAGATAACCCTTCCCTTTAGAAGTTGGTTAATCTTCTCCTTAGCCGTCATCTCGGGTTGTCCTATTGATATGCTGCCAGTATGTGCCCGGTAGGGGCATTATTTCAGTCTCCGTGTTTATCTGCTTATGATTTTCTATTTTAGGTGTCTGAGATATTTGTTATCTGTCATCAGAATTCATATTCGGGAGGTGTTTGATACTGGTTATTCTTCCTTTTTCGATCTAGGTTTTTTTTGTAGATTTACCATTAGACCAGGAAAAGTACAGTCAGCACGTGTCTGGAAAAGATTAGTGACAGGTTGACTCTGTAGGGTATCCAAACAGTCAACTGAAATAGCAGAGAATGAGGTGAACTTAACAGGTCTAATGAGGGCTATTACTGAAATATAGAGGGCCATAGAGTAGCAAACTCAAGCTCAGAGTCAGTGCCAGGCACAGATTCTGGAAATTCAAGCTCATTTACCAATACCAAATGAACAGCATGATGACCTAAATGGTAATGGAGAAGACTTTTGGGATGACAATCAGATCCCCGATGGATCGCAAGTTGTTTCACCACCACCACGGGTCCCTCGTCAAGTGATAGTTGAGGAAGAAAATATAACTCAGTCTAGAGAATCTACATTGGTTGAAAAGATTGACCGGATAAAGAAGGTCCTTAGAAAGGCCAAAGGGATCGAAGAGTACATGTTAGATGTGGGAGGACTATGTTTATTCCTAGACGCCAAGCTACTAGAAAATTTTAAAATGCTAGATATGAAGAAGTTCGACGGAACCAGAGATCCCAGAATTCATCTCCGAATGCATGTTGGTACCCTAGCGCCAATAGGAATTGATGACCAGTTGAAGGCTCAGCTCTTTCATCGATCTTTTTTTGGGGTAGCCAAAAAATAGTTTCTCTCCCTCGATGTAGCAAAGACCAGAACTTGGGAGGATATAGCTATGGCATTCGTTAGCCAATACAGCTACAATGTCCAACTAGATGTCACCACTAGAGAGCTCGAAACGACTCGACAGGAGAGCCATGAGTCTTTTATTGATTTCCTGACTCGATAGAGGGGTAAGGCCGCCAAAATGACAAACTAGCCCTCTGAGAAAGAGCAAGTGAAGATAGTAGTGAAGAATCTACAGTCCCCGTTAAAGCGTTATTTGATTACACAGCCACTCTCCACATTCGAGTAGTTATTTAATGCTGGGGTTTAGATAGAAGATGCAATCCAGTCTGGGGATATTGAGAAAGTCGAACCGAGCCAGAAACCCAGGAGGGCCTTTTCCACAAACAACCAAAACCAAACTACCACCACCAACCTCATGTCTCACTCGAACAAGGTAAACCTACTGAACCCATCCTCTTCTGCCCAGCCATCCAACAATACCCATCAGTAGGACAATGGTCAATAGCAACAGAGGCCAAGCAGGGTGTTCACTCCCCTCAACATTTCATTGTCCACCGCCCTGAGTCGACTCGTCGAGAAAGGGCTTATCAAGCCATTGGACCCCATACTTGTACCTGATCCCCTATCGCCAAGATTTAATGCTTCACAATACTAAGCCTTCCATCAAGGTCATGGGCATTTGACTGATAAATATATGAGGCTGCGTCATGAGATCCAGAATCTCATTGACAACAAAGCGATCCCGCCACCATCTGCTACTCCAAAACCAAACATAACATCTAACCCCTTGCCGAATCAAGCCAAGAAAGCTGCGGTAAATTACATGTCTCTGGAGGAATCAGAGGACCTGAGTCAGCACATCTGTTCATCATACCTACCACGCCCTCATGTTTTAGTAACTGAGGATTAGACAGTTTGCTTATTTATCTTGGTTAGAGGTAGTCGAGACAGAATGGAGGAATGGAATGATGGTGCTTGGGAGTGGTATATGACAGCATTCCCAGCTATTCAACTGGAAGAAGTGGAGCTTAATGAAGAAGATGATTGGCCTTTAGATTACCCAGCCCGACCATATGGGTTTGGTCACGTGCTCGATGGCGTTACCCTTCCCCAACTTTTTGAGGAAGAGGTATATGCGGATGAAATGCAATCCTATTGTGTTAGCCCAAGGGCTTCTTTAATTGATTTTGATGATTTTCATAATTCATTTCCTATAAATAATCGTCTTTAATTGG
>JAUMHN010187855.1:0-21582 GCA_032360265.1 Heliamphora ciliata
GTGGCTATGTGCTTTTATAATGGGCTTATGCATGTTATAACTGTAGTTTATTCATGCATGGATTATGTGTAATGTGAGTTACATGGCTTTCGATGGCATTATGTGTAATGTGGTTTATACTTTAAGACCCTGAGTTTTAAAGGCATGGATGTGGACTCTGAGGAACGAATGCATGTAGTACATGTTGCATAGGTGCAGGTTTATGTGAGTCGCGTGTGTAGCATGTGATATGGTTTATGATACGTAGTGATAGTACGTGATTTTATGCATTCAAATCCTCATTGGGTTATGCATAAGTGTATGGAATGAGATAGATGGTTACGTTGGCTCTGGCTAACGGTGATTACGTTAGGGTTACGATCCTTCGGTTAAAGTTCAAGAAGATTTCGACAGGGTTACGACCCTTTGGTTAAAGCCTGTAAAGAAGCGTTTGATAGGGCTACGGTCCCTCGGTGAAAGTCCGTAAAGAGGTATTCGTTAGGGCTACGGTCCCTCAGTTAAAGTCTGTAAAGATGCATTGACGGGGGCTACGGTCTATCGGTGAAAGTCCGAGAAGATACATGGATTGCATGAATTGTATTATGGGACAGATAGACCAGTTTTCAAATTATTTTTAAGAGTCGTGTGTATCGCGATCTAAAAACCCCTTTTTAACTGTTTTCAAGGTTCCTGTGAGTGAGTCAAAACATAGTTTGTATCCTCGCTTTCCCTTGCATGTGAAACTGTTTTAAAGGCTTGAAAGAGAGTCTAAAACTACACTTTGATTTCCTTGCATGTTTTATTTATATTGCATGCTTGTCTAGTTTCTTCTGAGCCTTGGCTCACGGTGTGGGATAAAATGTTTTCAAGTACCAATCACGCGCGCTGATTCGGGGTTTCTGACTGGGAGCAGAAGAGTTATAATCTTCCTTTTTGTTCTTTCTGTTATACGTATGTTGAAACATGTTTTCCGGCGTTGGGACCGTATAATGTAAGCCGTTTGGCGTTTATATGCATGTATGGTTTATTTTGAGAGTGTATTCTCGAGCTGGGTGTTGTAGATGTTTGTTTGTGGGTGCTTCTCGTGACCCAGAGTTTGGGGCGTGACAGTTAACTTTGGGTCATGTATGTCCTGAGCCGTGTTACGTCCTAAGCCGTCTCACGTCTTGAGCCGAATTGCCGCTATACGCCGTAGTGATCGGGAACATTGATGTACGGGAACCTAATGTACGGGAACGTAATGGTGCCATTCGGATTATTGTATTGGATATAATAACTTTGGGCTATGTATGTCCTGAGCCGTGTTATGTCCTGAGCCGTATCACGTCTTGAGCCGAACTGCTGCTATACGCTATAGTGATCGGAAACATTGATGTATGGGAACCTAACGTACGGGAACATAATTGTGCCATTTGGATTATTGTATTGGATAAGTTAACTTTGGGCCATGTATGTCCTGAGACGTTTCATGTCTTGAGCCGAACTGTCGTTATACGTCGTAGTGATCGAGAACGTTGATGTACGGGAACCTAACGTACGGGAACATAACGGTGCCATTCGGATTATTGTATTGGATATGTTAACTTTGGGCTATGTATGTCCTGAGCCATGTTATGTCCTGAGTCATATCACGTCTTGAGCCGAACTACCGCTATACGCCGTAGTGATTGGGAATGTTGATGTACGGGAACCTAACGTACGGGAACATAATGGCGCAACTCAGATTATTGTATTGGATATGTTAACTTTGGGCCATGTTTGTCTTGAGCCGTGTTACGTCCTGAGCCGTATCATGTCTTGAGCCAAACTACCACTATGTGCCGTAGTGATCGGGAACGTTGATTTACGAGAACATAATGGTGCCACTCAGAATTTGATTGGTTGATTTATAATCGGGATGGGTTATGTTGAGTTGTCTTTCACAATTCTAAGTCTAGGGCGTTCCTAGTTATCATTTTCGAAAATATTTTGGGATGAATTTCCCCTGTACACCCTGGGCGTGTTCTCGGTGTTCTAAATGGTTTATCATAATTATTGTTGGGCACCATGGGTTCGTTGCTAGCATTATAATTTTGATGCTTTAGACTTTGGGTTGACGCTAAACAAGCATCTTGGTTCTTAAGGTTTGGATTGTTGGCCCGGATAAGGGTGGCTGATAATTGGTTGGCCCGTCGCCATGCCGTTGCCATTGAGTAAAACTGCTTTGGCATGACGCCCGACGACGCATTTACTATTCACAACGAGGCAATGATAGGTTTGGTGATCAAAGTCCCATCAAGTCTACTCTGGTGAATCCCGTCGTGGAATCCCTGTTATAATCTGGGTGCATGTTGGGTTGGGTATCTGCATTTCATACACGTATATTTAATAACTTATCTGCTATCCTGTCATAAATTTATCTGTCTCCTTGACTATAAACTGGATTGGGTGTTATATGGTATGTGTTGTGGTGAATTTTGTGCCGTGAGATTAGTTAAAAGGTTAAAGTGTTTTGCCTCTGGGCCTTGGCTCATGGCATTCGTGCCACAGGTGGGGAGGAGTTCTTGGAAGAAGTCATCCCAGAGGGAGAAAAAGAGTTTAAAGAATAGGGTGAGTTCCAAGAGCATATGGACGTCGCTGATGCACTCTGAGGAGTCGAGACCTCAGCTTTTGTTCTTATATTCAGTTCTCTCGTGATTAGTGTAATTTTTTAAATTTCTTGGTAAAACTGTAATAGTTATGTAATTTTAAACGGTTCAGAACTCCTTTATGATGTAATAACTAACGTATGTAAATATGAATGATTGGTTAAAATATCCCTTTACTTATTTATGTATGTCCCGACGTGCCTGGAGGACGGGGCGTCACACAAACATCCATGCTGGCTATGCATCAGTAATAAAGACAAACTTTCTTCAAGATTTGTATCATGCAGAGTACATAAAAAAATGTTCAAGCATCAATAAAGAGAAACATGTAAATAGTTGTATAAGCAGAGAATTAAATGGCACGAAGGCCAAAATATATCAAATGTATGAAAAAGGGGCAAGCAGGCCCATCAACAAATAGAAATGGGGCACACAGGCCCATTAAACCAAATATATCAGAAAATATATTAGAAAGTATGAATAAAAAGGGGGAAGTCACTCTCTCTCTCTCTCTCTCTCATCGTCGCTGACAAAACCTGCGAGTAGAAGGCTCGGCATCATCAGAGCTGATATCCTCGAACAGCTCATCTAGACCATGTTGGAGGTAAGACTACCAAGATCTTTATTTTTGCAAGCGATTAACGGAAAAAATTAATTGGATGGGCAATCGCCAAATTGGGCTATAGATAAAACTTTTGATGACGAACGATCAAAATAAAACCCGTGCACCTGAAGTTAGTTTAGATAAATACGTTTTTACCGGTTGAATCTTCAACTACGATTTGAATCCGAGTTGAAGCTCCTGTCAGATCTTCTACTGTATTCTCTTATGCAATTTCCGGATATAATGTGGGCTATAATTCTCCGAGAACTCGTACCGGCAGAACCAGAACAGATTTAGTCTTAGAAAACAAGTTGTGAAACTGGTTCAGCCAACCCGCATATATAAGGGGCTACAGCAGGGACCTGGAGAGTAATTATGAGTAAGACTTCCAGTGAAACACATACACGTATCAGCGGTTTCTGCAATTAAGCAAACCTCATAGCGGTATTTACAATTATGGAAAAGCAGTAACGATTTATGCAATTTCCATAAAATACTGAATTACAGTTCACACCAGTAAAGAACTATAATTGCACTTTGACCCATAATCTCAAGACCATATAGCATTGAGCTCCTTTTATTAAATGTTTACCATTTTTTTCTGACGTTAAGATTCTCGATACCCGCCAATTAAATTTAATTACTGATAATTTAATTTAATCGACATCTTGATATTCCTTAAGCCCTTCCGCTTAACTTATTTGAGCGCCGAATAATTAAATCCACCTATAGGATTTGACCCGGTCAAAACTTATAAATTTTCTTAAGGGAGTATCGTCAATCCCAATCTTTTGGGACGTGAATTTCGTCAATAATTAAAATTCGCCATATAAATAATGCCGCTATCCAACTCATCGGGAATATAGACCCACATAAGATCGCACCCTCTAATGAATCAAAATAACGAATATTAAATATACGCAAATCAATAATTATTTCAAGATTAAGAAGGTAAGCACTATTCATAATAACCTTGGGGTGTGAATTAAATTATATAGTCAGTATAAAATTAACTACCTCAAATGTCCTGTTCAATACACACAAAGTGTACTAGCACAGAGAGTTGGAACAATAGACGACGTTATTATCTGTTCTCCATAACCAAGACAGGCCTACTAAACCTCTATGCTACAGTTGTATCGATGGTATGTCTATCTCCATCTAAACTATGAACACAAAACTTATATTCTGCAACAACCTAAAATCTGATCTTTTGTATGCAAGTCGTACTCTACACACCAGATTAAATAATATACAGAATATCAGACATTTATGCATTACATTTAAGAAATGATACACATACATTGCTCGTAAAGATTCTCATAAAATAGAAAAATAATTTTATTAAAATAAAATTAAATACTAAAAATATAATTTTCAGTATACAAACCGTAACAATCTCCTATTTATACTCAAAACCATGCTGTCATACATCTCACTCCCATGCCCTCTACATGACAATCAAAAGTCTTAGCCGGTTAATTCTTTGTAAAGGATATGCAAGATTGTCTCCTGATATAAACTCTATGTTTGATTAGAAATATGAGTCTATGTATCCCAAATGTACTAGACTGTCTGCCCAGTAAAGCAACATATAATCTTTAGTCCTTTTTAGGTACTTGATTATATTTTTTATTGCAGTTCAATGCTCCTGCTTTAGATTAGACTGATATCTGCTATTCATGCTAACGACAAAGCAGATGTCGGGTCTAGTGCAAAGGATAGTATACATGAGGCTTCCTACTACCAAAGCATAAGGAGCTGCCATCATCTTCTCTATCTCATCAAGTGTCTTAGGACACTGATTCTTAGATAGAGTGACTCTATACCTGAAAGGGAGAAACTCTTTATTAGAATCTTACATGCTAAAACGAGCAAGGATATCATCGATATACTTTGCTTGTGATAAGCCCAACATCTTTTATTTTTTTTCTTGCACAAGCTTGATCCCAAGGATGTGACTGGCTTCTCTCAAGTCCTTCATATCGATCTACCCAGATAACTATACTTTAACCGTAGATAATGGCCCCATATCATTTTCGATGAGCAAAATATCATCTACATAAAGTACTAGGAAGATCACCATGCTTTTGTCACACTTCTTGTCCACACATGACTTATCTAGACTTTAATCAAAACCATAAGACTTAATGGCTTGATCAAACCGAGTGTTCTAAGACCTCGATGCTTGCCTAAGTCTATAAATGGATCTCTTAAGCTTACACAACATGTGTTTTTGGCCCTTTGCAATGAATCTGTCTGGTTGTATCATATAGATACACTCGTCAAGACTTTCATTAAGGAAAGCTGCCTTGACGTCCATTTATCAGATTTCGTAATCAAAATGAGCGACAATGGATAAGAGAATCTGGATAGATTTAAGCATGGCTACCAGCGAAAATATTTTCTCATAATTGATCCCTTCTTTCTGAGTGAACCATTTAGCAACAAGCCTAGCTTTGAAGGTTTTGACCTTCCCGTCTGCTCCTCTCTTCCTCTTGTAGATCTACTTACATCTAATGGGTTTTATCCCTTCGGGTGGTTCTACAAGTTTTCAGACCTGATTGGAATACATAGATTCCATCTCTAAATTCATAACCCTTTGACAAAGATCTGCATCTTTGTCAACAAAATTTAGTCCAATTAATTTGTTTTTCTTTGAGTATTAAAGAGGGTGGGTTGAAATCAATTTTAATTATGAGAATCACATAATTAAAAAAATTATTAATTATGATGAGCAAAATTTTAAATTTACTTCAATTCGGTTCCCTCTACCATTTTAAAATTAATTCGCCAGCAACCTGGTAAACTGAGAATAGCATGCCTCGATGAGAGGACGTCTAATATCATTCATAAGACTAGACAGACCAATTCAATTTTACTATCTAGGCAAATGATCTTACCAAGTAAAATTAAATAGCTGACATAGTTTCGGTCCAGTATATAATAGTAGTGACTTAGATGGAGAGGATACTATTATATATAGCTAAGTGTTAACCATCACCTAATCCCAAATTAATCGCCTCGCAATGAACCTTTCAGATGAAGAATTGATTCACATTAACAATTATCTTAAATTATCTGTAAATGAGGTTTATACTGAAGATACCACAATTAATATATCCGTTGGGGAGGAAGGCCTTACTGCCGACAAGTAAGGTTTAATTGCATCGGCTACAAACTGGTGATGGAGACCGCAGGATTTATCTGTGAATAAATTCTCTCTCCCACTTAGATTTTTAAAATATTTTTCAGGATTATAAAAATTCGTTTAATTAAAATAAATTTATTAATTTTGAAAAATACACGATCTGAAAGAATTAAATATTTTTTCATGTACACGATTCCAACGATTCTGGTTTATCGAACCGTTTTTTCGTGTTTAAATGCATAACAAATAAAATTTAATAAATGCACAGTTTTTCCTCTAGGTTTTCAGCCATAGTAGTGATTAAAGGAATTTATTTATTTTATTTTTCGTTTCACATTTTTTAAAAAATAATAATTTATTTCGATTAAATATTTTTTATCTAATTAATTTAAAATCCAAAATTAATTTTCACGTTATTCCAAGATATTCGATTTTTAAAAAAAATTATCTTAAACCTGATATTTTGTAAAAAATAAAATATTTAAAGTTTTTTCATTTAATTAAAATTAATTAATTAAAAAAACTTAAATTTATTTTACATTACAAAATATTTTAATTAAAACTGAATTTTTGAATTAATTAAATTAACAGGATAAATAAAATAGATATGCAATCATCCATGTAATATATATATAAACATGATATGCATATATCCCGATTTTATGATCCAAGTGAAACACTGAGGTATTTCAATCTCCCTTAGAGAGTCAGCTATTTCAATCTCTGTTCGCATTTGATTCAGTGTCCTGATTGCATCAGGTTTTCTTGATACTATCTAATATATACTGATATATCATAGCAATCTCGTATATGTAACGACCCAGTTTTTAAGCCTCTGGATTAAGAACGTTAAATTAACCGAAACTAGATTTTCATATTAGAGTTAGATCGAGATTAAGAGTCTAAAAGGATTTAGCATAAAAATCGGATCTCAGAACCAAAAATTCTAAACCATAAAGATATATCTTAATAAAAAACAACCATCGAATAACCCAAAAATTAATAAAATCAAAAACCCTAGAACCCTATAAAAGAGAAAAATTACAGTTTGATCCAAAACAATTACAAAATTTTAGAAATGACCCAATATAAAGACGTTCACAATTAACAAGACTCTAAGTCCAATGAATAGGAAAGATAAGAGCTAACTCAATAATTAAGAAGAAAATATACGCAAAGGTCTAATATTTCATAATTTTCAATAATTGCATGTTTAACCCCAAACTTTTAAATAATTACACTTTTGGCCCAAGACACCCCACAATTGGTAAATCCATGCTAAGCTGCACACCTATTACGAAAAACACCATAAAATTTTTCTATAATCACTCTAGAAGTTATCAATAATCTTAGTCCTAATTACACGCAAGTCTCTCAATTCTCATTATCTGCACAAAAGTCTTTGAGGTAATCCTCATCCAATTCTTACAGCAGACACTAACTCATAAATAAATATATAAAAGTACTCGATTTCAGATTACGAGAATTTGCGATGAAAACCCACAATGACTAGAACCCTAAAAAAATTGGGTTAGGACAAGAACAAAATCCTAAGATTCAAAGTAAAACCCTACTGAATATAGAATTCTCTAATATTGAATTCTAAAAATTGAAAATCATAAACAATCATAAAATTATAAGTTAGTCCAAGAAGATAGAGAAATTACGAAAAAGACAAACTGAACCCAAGTGTAATTTTATACAATCTTTTAATCAAACCAAAACGAAATCCTAAGACACAAGATTTAAACCCCGAACCCTTGAGGACAATTGATATCAAAAATTTAAACCCTACAACCACATAAAATAATAGAATCAAAATCCTACAACTTAACCTAAGAAAATCATGGATCATGAAAAATATTAGAAATAGGGCCCAAATAAAATTACAAAGCCCAACTCTTTTAATTAAGCTCAAACCGTAGTATTAGTGATTGTTAGCCAACGAGATCTTATGTTGTTAGAAGGATGGAAACCCTAACTCAACTCGAAACGCTAATTCGATCCGTAAACTCTAAAGAAGACCAAATACTCAGAGACAAAACCTTAATACTTAGAGAAGACTCTTAACATCTTAAATTATGTAAATAACAAAATTTAGCCCATAGTACAGCAAAAAGTCATAAAAACTCATGTTTTGACACATGGACATCCTAAATTAGATATTTAGATAAAATTAAATAACAAAAGACAAAATAACAATAAAAATAACAAAAATGCCCTTGCATTGCTGGCCACATTGGGATTAGTACACAAAAAGTCACTTTTGCCTTTTCAAGCTTAAAAATAAGAAACAATTGTACAAATTAAGCATTATTATGACCCAAGGCTTTTTAAAACAAGTAATATACATAATAATATAATAATATAGGTAAAAAAAGTAAACAAATTGTTATTTAAAGTCTCTACATAATAAATAAGATAAAAAGTCAATTCTAGCCAAACTAACTTAATTTAGCTTAAAAGACTACACCTATTTAATTAATTGCTATCAAAATTATGATAATTCATGAAAAGACTAAAATATTTATAAATACATTAATATAATAGGTTTTAGTAGGTTTAGATACCAAAAATATACATAAAATTAATATTTTATGCATATTCTTCTACAAAATAGTACCAAAACTTAATTTAAAACCCAAATTAAATGCAAAAATCAGCTTTTTAGTCTCCCAAATAGGCCTGGCCAAAATTTACCTGCCCCAAGTTTGAAAATATGTCTCTCAAGCCACTCTCACCTCCCATGCAACCAATAAAATTGAAGAAAATTCAATTTGAAGCTTCATTGCAATTATTATCTTCCATTTTGAAATATTTTCTATAAAAACAAGGCATAACCCTCCATTCTCTTCATATGGTTTGGCTGAGAGGGTGAGAGAGTGAGAAACCAAAAAAACTCTCAAAGTGTTTTCAGAGAAAAAGAAGAGAAAGAAGAGAGAAGGAAGAAATAAGGAGGAGAGGATCAATGAGCAAGCTGCAAAGCTAAGTCCCATTCTTCCTCAGCATTCTAAGCATCAAAAGAGGTAAGTAAACTCTCTAAAATCCTCTGATATCCTCCGTTAAGATAACCTTCAATTCAACTCTATAATCAACCCTAAGAAGATAAAACAAAGAATAACTCAAAAAGGCGTCGTAGGAGTAGTTTATGAGCTATTTATGTATGAGTAAGCTTTGTATGTGTTTGCATGTGTGTATTCTTGAGTTTTATGGCTTAAATATATTCTGGAGTTTTGGTTTATGTGAGTTTATAACATGCATGCAAAGAAAACACAATAAAAATGGACATCGCATGAGCTAAGTTATTAAAACCCTAAGTTACCTGCTTTTCTGGGCACACCAAGATTCTGTCACCAACTATAAAACACCATAACTAAATGTAGAAAAATGACCTTAAAGTGATTTTTATGTTCAGACCTAGATTGTTGAGTTATATTTCATAAAAAAATTGGTTTGAAGTAATTTCGTTGGGTAGAACTCCAGATATCTTATTTTTTTCAAAGAGTGTCAGATCTTGACTACTCTGAGTTTCAGACCTCAACACCCTAAGTTAGAATGAGAATCGAGCTTGGGTCAAAACTTGAAAATTGTAGAGGACATATTTATCTTTCTATCCACCAAAATTGAGCCAAAACTATGAAGTTTGTTTGGGTCAAAATACTTCCCAAAATCAATATTGAGATTTAGTGACTGACAAAGCCCTCTGTCACACCTTTTTGTGAGATGAAAACCCTAAGTTGTTAGTAGCCAAATCCAAAGGTGGTAAACATAAAAAATGTAGCTAACATATTAATCTAAATACCGAGCAAACATCAGCATAAAATACCCTTGGATGGTACGCCAAAGGTTTTTAGGATTCTCTGTTAAAAACACACTCTGCAGACCCTTTTTAGGCTGACTAAACCCTTTTTATAAATTGGTCAAAATCACTAACTTTTTTCCAAACAACTTGCCTTAACTCAAAACATGAAACTTGTCGGGGACACCTTAAACTAAAACTTCCCAAAAAATTAGATCCATAACCCTTGAATTGGTATCCCAAAACCGTGGCCAACAGAGACCTAAATTCTGTAATTTTTTTCTGTAAAGTGCTGAATGATTTTTCCTTAATTAAATCAAATGACCTTTTTGCTCTAGGATCTAACCTTAGTACTAAACATGAAAGTTGTAAGAAATATTTTTATTTAATTGGTGCTCAAAAATAGGAAATTAAATCCGTGCCTAAGTACCTCAAAACACTGTCGAAAGCTTTAAATTAGAGCTTGAATAATTACCCAATTTTGGCTAAGTGTATAAGTAATGTGTCACATGGTGGAATTTGAATATATGGACCTTAAATGAATTATGTGAATGATTTGTGTATGAAAATAATTATTTGATGAGTAGAATCCATGCCGCTACGTTGAATTTATGTCTTGTGAATTATTGCTTGTGCTTTACATACTTGTACTCCATGATCATAATTTTACGATTCTATATGAAGTATAGTTAGGTCATTTTAGCCCACGCCATGATCAATTTATACACGTAAATCATAAATAGCAGTTGCATATGTCATATCACATCACCATTGGGTTGGGTTTCGTGGGGTTCACCGTTTAATTTTGAGAAAATAATAAAAATTAAGCCTAAGGATTGGTACCGTGATTGATGGAATTGGAATATTGTGATATTGGATAAATGTCCTAATTTTGATATTGACTATATGGCCTGATTCACTTTTGGGATGATTTTTTCCCAAGTGCTAAATGCACCTTATTGTTTATAATGTATATTTTTGGTGAAGGCGGTTCGGGTGGCATAATAATATAAGTGAGATTTCGCAATCTCATGTTTGACCTTGACCTGAGATTCGAGAGTTTGAGTGTTGACTTGTCCACGCCCTTGCCGTCAATGATGACCCCGCTGGACAATTAGTCCGCTACGTAGTCATCCCACGGCTTAAGAACGCTCTTAGTCGATCGGTAGACTTGGTCAGCGTGATTGGGATCATGGGGTTTAGGATGGTTCATCTCGGTTTGGGAGAGCCTAGAACAACTTAAGTTTAAATTTGGATTAGAAAAAAAATTAGTTGCATCGCATTCATCTGCATCACGCATTTGCACAATTGCTCTTATACATGCTTACCCTGTTGAAAACGTTAAATTGTCTGTCTCTTTGATCGTAAATTGTATTGGGCATTATATGATATGTATTGTAGGATATTTTATTGTGAGTTTGTTAAACAATTTAGAGAATTCACTTTTGAATTTTGGCTCATGGCATTCGTGCCACAGGTGAAGAGAAAGAGCTTTTTGAGGAAATCGTACCAGAAGGAGAAGGAGGTTTTGAAGAACAATATTAGTGGTAGGAGCCAGTCGACCCCGACAACGCTAGCTGAAGGATTTGAAGTTCATCTTTTTGCTCTTTTATTTAGTTTCCCGCGGATTCATTATAATTTTTGTGAAATCTGTTGCGAAACTATAAACCTTATGCATTTTTGATCAGTTCAAAACTCTTAATGATGTAATATTTATGATATCTAAATATGAATGAATGGTTAGAATATTCTCTTTATCTAACTTATGTATGTTCCGATGTGCTTGGAGGACGGGGTGTCACAGTATACATCAGAAAATCAAGATAAAGCAACCCTGGGAGAGAGAAATCGCCGGACCACCACCAGCCACCTTCGGCGTCGCCTTGTCGCTGCCTTCAGGCGGCTTGCCTCATCTGGGCTCCGTTTTCAACGAGGTTTATATTGTTGGAAAGCTCTCGAAATATTAAATTTTTTTGTCAAAAAATCTGCTGGAAACCTGCCCGAAAAACGGCCGAAAAAACTGTCTGAACCTCAAAAAATGCTGTTGTCCGCAACAGCACTGCGTAGCCAACTTCCCGGGGCATTTTTGACCTCTTCCCGAATTCGGTTTTCAACGTACTTTATATCAAAAGAAAGCTCTCAAAATTTACTATAAATCTGTGAGAAATACTGCTAAAAAACAGCCGAGAAAACTGCCGAAAACACTGCCCAATGCTGCTACCGCTGCACCCAGCGCCGCCGCCATTAACCGCCAACTTTCCAAGGCCATTCCGGCTTCATCCGAATTCCGTTTTCGACGTATTTTATATCGTTGGAAAGCTCTTGAAAAGTAAAATATTTCTTTGAAAAAAGTTTCTTGAAAACAGCCTAGAAAACAGTCGGAAAATTGCCTGGAAGCTACTGTTGTAGCGCCACTGCCGCTAGAAAAAACCACTACTATTTTTTCTTTTTTTAGAGCATTGTTTTGCCCAATTTTTTTTCATTTTTGATAGTATTTTGAGGTATGTTTTACTGCTATTTTATATTTAAAAAAATTCTCAAAAAGTAGTCCCAAAAATGGCCCAAAAATCATAAAAACCGCCGCCGAACCGCCTCCGACAAAGCTGCTGGAACCGTGATGTTTTTGTGATTTTTTCTTGTTGTTTTTGACTTGTTTTTATGCTATTTTTATACATATATACTATAGAAAAAATTACCAAAAAAGATCATTTAAAACCATTAAAATCTTACTACGATCTGTGTCCCGTTAAAACCCGAACCACCGTCGGTGCTGCCTCCGTTCTTCGTGTTCTTTGACATGTTCAACCTGTCTTAAATAATCTAAATAGATATTTAAAAATATAAAACTAGCTATTATATTGATCTTGTGTACCGAATGCTCATATTCAATCAATCACGATCAATTCCCGTAATTAAAAAAATAATCATCATTCACATCATTCAATCAAACATGAAAAAATAAATGACGATCATAAAATCGAGGTTAAAACGCCTGCAAAATAAAGTTATCAACAGTTCTAAAACTACCCGATCCCGATAATCAAAAATAAAAAATAAAACGGCTCTGATACCAATTGTTAGAGGCAAGACTGTAAAGATCTTTGTTTTCAGAAACAATTAACGAAAAAAATTAATTGAACGGGCAATTGTCAAAATGGGCTCCAGATAAAGCTTTTGATGACGAACGATCAAAATAAAACCCGTGCACCCGAAGTTAGTTTAGATAAATACCTTTTTATCGGTTGAATCTTCAACTACGATTTGAATCCGAGTTGAAATTCCTGTCAGATCTTCTACTGTATTCTATTATGTGATTCCCGAATATAGTGTGAGCTATATTTCTCTGAGAACTCGTACCTGCAGAACCAAAACAGCTTTAGTCTTACAAGATAAGTTGTGAAATTAGTTCAGCCTACCAGCATTTAGATAGGGCTACAGCAGGAACCTGTGGAGTAATTATGAGTAAGACTTTTAGTGGAACACAGACACGTATCAGCGGTTTCTGAAGATTTTTATAAAATAATAAATTACAGGTCACACCACTAAAGAACTATAATTGCACTCTGACCCATAATCTCAAGACCATATGGCATTGAGCTCCTATTATTAAATACTTACTATTTTTTCCCACGTTAAGATTCTCGATACCCGCCAATTAAATTTGATTACTAACAATTTAATTTAATAGGCTTCTTGATATTTTTTAAGCCCTTCTGCTTAACTTATTTGTCCGTCGGATAATTAAATCCACCTGTAGGGTTTGGTCTGGTCGAAACTTATAAGCTTTCTTAAGAGGGAATCGTCAATCCCGATCTTTTGGGATGTGAATTTCGTCAATAATTAATATTCGCCATATAAATAATACCGCTATCCAACTCACCGAAAATATAGACCCACATAAGGTCGCGCCCTCCAATGAATCAAAACAACGAATATCAAATATATAAAAATTAATAATTATTTTAGGATTAAGAGGACAAGTACTATTTATAATAATTTTGGGGTGTAAATTAATTTATATAGTCAGTATAAAATTAATTACTCCAAATGTCCCACTCAATACACAAAGTGTACTAGCACAGAGAGTCGAAACAATCGACGATGCTATTATCTCTTTCCCGTAACCAAGACATGCCTACTAAAACTCTGTGTTACTGTCGTACCGATGGTATGCCTATTTTCATATAAACTGTGAACACAAAACTTATATTCAATAAGAACTTAAGATTTGATCTTTTGTGTGCAAGCCGTACTTTACACACCAGATTAAATACTATCCAGAATATCGGACATCCATGCATAACATTAAAGAAATGATACACATACATTGCTCATAAAGATTCTCATAAAATAAAATATTAATTTTATTAAAATAAAATTAAATACTAAAAATATGATTTTTAGTATACCAATCCTAACAAACCAATGCTGTCATCACTGTCATTGCCAGAAGAAGAGGAAATGATGCGAGAACGAGTCTTAACAGATGAAATAGACTCTCTAGAGCGAGCTCTAGAAGAAGCAACACGAGACCCATGACCTCGAACTGGGGCAGGAGCTGGAACCTGTGACTCACCCTGAACCCGTGGCTCGACAACATTTCAAGCTGGGGCGCGTGGCTATAGAAGAATGAAGGAATAAAAGACAAGACAAAAAAGAGAATGTGGCAAAAGAGAAACAGTGAAATACTCACCATCTCAACTGGCTGAGGAGTAAAGATAACCTCAGCTGCACGGAGGGTCGAATCTTGCTGACGAATCAGGGTCCGCATGCTGCTCACCACAAGCATGAGACGATCTAGCCAAACCTAATCCACTTGCCAAGAGGAAATAAGAGTTGAGCAGTCTAAGCATAGAGAAGGTCAAAGAGAAAAGGTGTGAAAAAGAAAATCAAATCTGGCCAAGAACCGATTTGTACTGTGGGGCTAGAGGAACAGGGATGGGGATATCGAAGGGATACTTGGTCATGAGAACTAAAACAGTCCAGGGTACCACAACCGCTCTAGCTCCAGCAGCTCCCCCAACAACAGCAACAACTCCAGCAGCTCCAACAGCTCCCCCAACAGCAATAGTAACTCTAGCAAAACTAGCCGCCTCTACCTCAACACTAATATCAAGAATAGCCTCCGGCGCTCGTCTCCTCCTTTAGCTAGTAGGTGGGGTCGGCCTAGGACCTAATGGTCCTAACAAATGTGCCTGGGCCTACACTGTGTAATCTTCCTCAGGTCCAAGCAACCCTGAAGCAGGAGTCCCTATCATCTCGAGTAGTATGTCGAACCAACTTATACTGTTTGTCTGGCGCATGCAGAATAGAGGAGCCACTAGGATCCAAAAATGGTCAAATCCAAGAGACTATTGGAATACCCTCTCTCCTAGATAATACTCTCTTCAAAAGGGGCCCTTTAATAAGATCCATCTTGAAGAAGCACTAAGACTGCGCATCAGGTCCTCGCCATCTCGGCCCTCCATCCCCCGCCAAACATCCCAGCGAACCTGTAGTCAGTTAGCAGTGCAATACAGTGATTAATAAATAGTACAGTGATTAGTGAACAGTGAATAGTACAGTGATTAGTGAACAGTACAATGATCAGTGAGTAGGGAACGATGCGGTCAAGACGGAGCAGAATAAATCAAAGCAACAAGAGTAAATAGTGAATAAGAGCAAGAAGTGGTACCTGGTCGAGAGTCTGTCAGTCCAAAGATGCCCAAAACTCTCTAAGCCCTTCCCTCCACTCTTCTTCCCCTTCAACTCTCAAGCCCACCAAGCAGCACGGGAAATAACCAAAGGATCCTTGTTGGAGTTCATCAGGATGTGTAACCCGAGGAACTCACGACTCCAAAGCTATAAAAAGTGATGTGTTAGTAGAAGACCATATAGCAAATACATGAAGAAATGAATGAACAATGTACAAAAATTAAAACGTACCTCCCAAACCCTCCAGTATTCCCCTATGCTGAGCTCTTGTGAGAATTGGGTCAAGGCCCTCATTGAGCCATATAACGTGACAAAAATAGCACCTTCCCCATCATATGTAAACACCCGATCGAGGTGGAAGAGAGCACCAAGATAATGAAGATGCATGGTATTCTCCTTGTTCGAGAACAAGGAGGTACCGAACATGTATAGTAAGAAAGCGCAGGCAACCCACTCATAATGGCAGGGCTCGGCACACTGGAAATGTCAAAAATGGTCATGGAACCAGGTGTACATGACTCGGTCTCTATCTATTTGGACCGGTACGATACCCAGAAGATATGTTAAAGCATCTGCTGTATGTGTAATGCCTCGGTCGAACGGAATGGGGATGCCTCAAACTCTGATGCCGGTCAGCATGGCGAAATTGAACGGAGTTAAGATGGCCTCAAAAGTGATAAAATGAAAGGTATTGGTGGTGTCTCACCACCTCTCGGCTAGAGTAGTTAGCCAAACCTGGTCATTGTTGGTCCTACCCAACAATGGTATGAAGCAGGCGAAGCCCGAAGCATCAATAAAAGCCCGACTGGGAGCAGGGAGAGCATCGTACCACTCCAGCACATCGCTGAAAGTAGAATCACCAACACCGCAGACATAATCGGCAACCTAAAAGGAAAAAGAGGATCAGAAGATAAATACAGGTAGAGTGAATAGAATGCAAAAAGAGCAAGAGCAAGACTGGGAGATAATGAAAATCCTAAGCCCTGGTGATCCAGTAAAATCTTTTCAAACCCTAGAAGGCTAGGCACTCTAAGCCCTAGTGAGAAAGGAAAATCCTTTAAAAACCTAGGTTCGTGTGTGTGTGACGATACTTCAATTCTTTCAAGCCCAAGAAGACTAGGAACTCTAAGCCCTTGTGAGCCAGGTAAATCATTTCAAACCCTAGGTTCGTGTGTGTATGACGATCTTTCAGTTCTTCCAAATACTGAGGCCTGGTGTGCCAGGCGAATCTTTCTTTTAAACTCTAGATTTTATGATTTTCTAAAAATAATAATAAATAAATAAATAAATAAATAATGAAAAACCACCCCCTATTTGCTTCAAGACCCTAATTCTAGTTTCGCTACATTTTGTCCAGAATCTCCAGTTGCACGGGCACCTATCTAGTTTTTGGTCCGATGTTCAGGTTTGTCCTTTTAATATTATTTCATATGGTTATGTGTTTTAATACCCAGTTGATTAACAAATGTTTGACTAGGGCAATTTTGGGATGGTTCAAGTTCTTCAATCATATACATCACATCACAAAGTAACAAGGAATCCTAAACATGCATCTATGTTCGAAATAATAAAGGTAAATCATGCTTTGATACTGAAGGAAGATACATGAGAACCAATTGTAGGATGCTGGAATGAGATATGCTGCTCAGGCTCTTGAAGAAGAACATCGTCAACAACGTTAGTGATTGGAGGCTTGTAACGCCTCATCCCACTTGAACCCAGACGGTGGGGTACAGGAGCATAGGTGAGTGGATCAAAGGGTGTAGGAATACCCTCACCGGCATGTGGATCTAGGAAACCCACAACCTCAGCCTCATCTGTAGCTGTCTGATCTGCTGCTACCTGTGCCTCGACAACTACCCACACCTCCTCCTCATAAGCCCGATGAAGAGCTCGCTCCGCCTCGAGAGCTAGGGCATCCATCACCCCCAATGTAGTAGAAGGGTGAGTGGTCGTGACCTCGTTAGCAGGAATACTGGGACATGTTCTCCCAAGGGCACCCATAGAAGAGCGCTCATCAGCGACAGGACCACGTCGTGCCCCAAAAAGGCCATCACTAGGACCGTGGCTTGCCATGTGAAAGAAATAGCCGAAAAGAAAAAGGAAACGTAAAAAACAACGAGGACCTAAGAAAAGTGAGGGAGAGGAGAGAGAGAGTGAGGACTAACCCGCGCATCCTGGGGGTCTTAACGACCCAGTGAGTTGGCAGTTGCTACCTTGGAAGGTGGCAACCGCGAGGTTGTTAAATCGCCACGTGGCGACAGCAAACTTGGTTTGAAAAGATGCTGGCGACCGCGAACTTCTCAATAGTCATGTCACTCACCTTGTATGTTGTACCTGGTGACCGCAAACTTAGAAGTTGGCAGCCATGTGTTTTTAGGATCATCAATGCATTTTGGGTTTTTGATGGTTCTTTAGGGCTTGTTTGGGGCCTATTTTGTGTGTTTGTTTCCCGGTAAGAATTAATTTTAAATTTTCTTGACTTTTAATTATTTTTATCTCGTTTTTGTGAGTTGATTGTTTTTCGATTGAAATAATAAGCCTTGACTCGGTTCTTAATTATTTTTATTTTATTTTGTGTGTTGCTGTCTGATAAAAATAGTTTTAAGTCTTGACTTTACTTTTAATTATTTTTGTCTCGTGCTCGTCCTGAGTTTTTAGGTCTCGACTCGACCTATTAATTCATGGTGTTTTTTCGATAAAAATAGTTTTATTTATTTTGTCCCGTGCATGTCCCGAGTTTTTAGGTCTTGACTCAACCTATTAATTCGTGGTATTTTCTCCGATAAAAGTAGTTTTAAGTCTTGACTCAATTTTTAATTATTTTTGTCCCATGCTCGTCTCTAGTTTTAGGTCTTGACTCGACCTATTAATTCGTGGTGTTTTCTCCGATAAAAATAGTTTTTAAGTCTTGACTCGACTTTTAATTATTTTTGTCCTGTACTCGTCTCGAGTTTTTTAGGTTTTGACTCGACCTATTAATTCACGATTTTTTCTCCGATAAAAATAGTTTTAAGTTTTGATTACACTTTTAATTATTTTTGTCCCGTACTCGTTCAGAGTTTTAGGTCTTGACTCAACCTGTTAATTCGTGGTATTTTCTTCAATAAAAATAGTTTTAAGCCTTGACTCGATTTTTAATTATTTTTGTCCCGTGCTCGTTCTGAGTTTTTTGGTCTTAACTCGACCTATTAATTCGTGGTGCTTTCTTTGATAAAAATAGTTTTCAGTCTTGACTCGACTTTTAATTATTTTTGTCCCATGCTCGTGCGGAGTTTTTAGGTTTCGAATCGACCTATTAATTAGAGTTGTTGTCTCCAATAAAATAGCTTTAAATCTTGACACGACTTTTAATCATTTTTGTCCCGTGCTCGTCCTGAATTTCTAGGTCTTGACTCGACCTATTGATTTGTGGTTTGCTCTTCGTTGAAAATAATTTTAAGTCTTGACTCGACTTTTAATTATCTTTGCCCCATTATTGTTTTGAATTTTTAGATCTTGACTCGACCTAATTAATTTGTTGTTATTTTCTCGATTAAGATAATTTCTAGGATTTTGACTCGATCCTTTTAATTATTTTATTCCCAGTTGAGTTCTTAAATCATGACTCGATCTTTGACTTGTTTGATTGATTGTGCCCCCTTTAGCTTTTGACTCGATCTTTAGGGTATTATTTGATCATACCAGTGTTTGCATCATATTAGTATCTGCATCATATTTTGCATCTTGCATCTTGCATCTGTGCATTTGACCCAAGAACTACGTTTTGGTCTGATTCCTAGCAAAGGGGTACGTAGGCAGTTCAATAAAAATTTTAGTACGACTAATATCATATGCATGCTTGTGTGTTTGTGGCCTAAGATTGATGAATCGATCAAATGAATGTTGTCTCTGGGTCTTTGACATAACTCGTATCACGCGTTACTTGGCAAGCTGTGTCAAAGAGGGGCAATTATAGACACCCCAATTTGCCCCACCTAATCTTAGGTTGGTTCGGGTGTTTTCGATGATGAAATCAAGTCAAATGGTGCTTTAGAATGATCCTCAAAAAATTATCCAAACTCAGTATCCAAGCCAAATGATCAAATCCCTCAAAATCTTGAATCGCCAACTTCAACCCTTAAGCCGCCAACTTTGAAATTGGGATCGCCAACTTTGATTTCGGCGATCATTGCAAGATCCTCTTGAAAATCATAGCCAAAGTAGCGGTTGCCATCTTTGAACCTTGGGGTTGCGAACTTCATTGTGGCGACCGCCATATGAAACCCTTGGAAGCTTTGAATTTGTGGTGACCGCCAACGCTGTACCTGGCGACCACTAACTCTAAAAATCATGACACGTCCCAGAATCATGCCAGCACCTCATTGGTTGATAAATTCTATAAATACTGTACTTTTGGTACATTTTTAAGAGAGGGGAAAAGAAAAGAAAAAAGATCTAATGAGTCAATACTCAACCACAACATCGAAAGGAAAATTTTGATACTGATACTCTGCTGAAGTATTGAGAGAACAATCATTGATACATCGCTGGACCTTTGATTCACCCTTGCACTTGGATTGAAGCATTGCCCGAGGATTGGACTGCTGATCACCATTCCCCGACTTGAGGATACCTCGGATAGTAGCAATTCAGGTATTCTGTTTGGATCCCTGACCTTTCTTTTTCCACTTTTTCTCTTTTGGAATGGCCGGGTTAATTTTAATACTTTATTTTTGCATGTTTTATTTGAATCATTTACGTAATTGATTCAATTATCTAATTTTTTGTATTTGATTAAATTGTGAGTATTTAATTAGTTATAATAAACATGCTTAGTTTAGGTTAATTTGGTTAATTCTTAGCAATATCAAAATAATCTTAAGTCCACTCTATCCACATTGCACATTTGTACATAGTATGTTGATAATTTGAAATTCATTAAAATAGTGCCAATATATTTTGTAATTTGCGATTTATGGTATCGTAATTGTTACATTTGGTGCACTAGCATTCATACGGTCGTAATCGTTAATATTTTGCTTGTATCTTAATAGATTACATCCTTATGTAGCAATCATTACTTTCATAGGTTTAATTTTATTTCTTTTTTTTATATTGTGTTGATCATTAATATGAAATTCATAGTAATTCTTTAATATTAGCTTAATTTCATTTAAATAGTATTTCTTTTTTTTATAATATTTTGTTATATTTTAATGAAATTCATTGTAGATCTTTCATAGTTTAATTTCTTTTTAGTACCATCTTTTATTGCTCACTATATTGATAACTAGGGATTCAGGTGAGTTATCTAATTCGGGGTCAAATGTCGGTACGCCATTAAACGTTGAAGCATGGGGCAGAGGTAATGACAGGAATCAGCACAGGGGCAACTCTAAGTTCAGAACAGGCAAAAGTAAGCCCAGGTCGAGACGGCAGCCTAAATGCTGGGGTTATGGCAAGACTAGCCACATTAAGAATAACTGTAGGAAGCAGAAGAAGAAGGCTTACAGTGAGTCAGCCAATGTCAAGACATAACACATCCAGGATGCATTGCTCCTATCGATTGACAGCCCTATTGATTCTTGGGTGTTGGATTCAGGAGCATCCTGTCACATGACGGCACACAGAGAGATTATGAAAAATTATGTTGCAAATGACTTCGGCATGGTATACTTGGTAGACGAGAAGGCCTTAGACATCGTGGGTACATGCGATGTCAGAATTAGAGTGCCGAACGAGTTAG
>JAUMHN010187962.1:0-21578 GCA_032360265.1 Heliamphora ciliata
TTAAAGCATTCAGACTTACGGTGCATCAGGTAAATGTATCCATACCTTGAGTAGTCATCAATGAAACTGATGAAGTATTTAAAACCATCTCTAGCCAGGATAGTTATAGGACTACACACATCAGAATAAACCAGTTATAACGGTTCTTTAGCTCTATTGCCTTTGGCTAAGAATGGCCTCTTGGTCATCTTACCCTCTAAGCAGGACTCACAGACTGGAAGTGCCTCCACTTTCAATAAACCAAAAGGTCCATCTTCTACCAAACTATTTATTCTTTTAAGATTAATATGACCAAAGAGTAAGTGGCAAAGAAACGTTTGGTTCATTAAACAAGGAAACCTTCTCGTATATGATAAATTAGATGTGTTTTTCAATTCAATTAGTCACAGTGTAGGAGAGATAGGAGATATAACATGCAGATTATCTACCAATATACCAGAATAAATAAAACGTTTATTTTTCTTAATAACTACAGAGTTATTAAAATGAATAGAATATTTATCCTTTATTAAATTAGAAATCAAAAATAAATTTCTTCTAATAGAAGGTACATAAAGACAATCTTTTAAAATTAAAATCCTATCTCTACTAAAGCTAAGAGTGATATCTCCTACTGCAACTGTTGCCACCTAGGTATTATTGTCCATATGCAGGTAAATTTTTCCATCACTGAGCTGCCTAGTTTCTTAGAACCGCTATAAAGAATTACAAACATGATTAGTGGCTCCCGTATCTACACACTCAGTACCGATAGATAACACCGCTAAACATGTTTCAACCACTAGTGAACAGAAATGACCTTGCTTATTCTGCTTATTGAGAAAAACTAGACACTGCTTTTTCTAATGTCCAAACTGGTTACAGTGATAGCAGTTGCCTCTCGGCTTCTTCACACCAGTTTTCGGCCCCTTAGCTACTTTTGGACCTATGCCTCCCTGTTTTTGAATCTTTTTCTTCTTCTTGCCTTTTGGCTTAGAGGAAGAACATTTTTCAGCCACATGCACAGTACCTGGCTTCCTCAGAACACCCTCGGCTGCTTCAAGTTCTTCAAGAAGTTCTGCCAATGAAAAGTTGTGCTTAGTTATGGAATAATTCAAGCAAATATGCTTAAAGCTATCAGGCAGTGATTGGAGTATGATATCGATTTGGGTTTTTCCGTCAATCTCATCTCCTGGGATCTCCAGTTCATTTAGAAGATTGATGATCTTTAGAACATGATCCCTAATTGGAATACTTTCAGCCATACTTGTATTTATCAGAGATTTCATGGCCACCTTTCTAGTAGCACGATTTTGATCCCCAAATATTTCTTTAAGGTTCATAATCATGTCATAGGCACTGGGTATAAACTGATGCTGATGTTACAAAATATTTGACATGAAAGCCAAAATGTAACTGTGAGCTATCTGATAAGTTTTCTGCCACTTTTGATAAACCTGGGTTTCTTATTCGCTTGCCCCCTCATCAAGTACTGGTGGACAAATCTCAGACAATACAAATTTGTAGTACTTAGCAGTTAAAACAATATCCTAAGTTTCTTTTCCAGTCTACATAGTTTGGTTACGTTAGTTTGTTTTTTTAAGTATGGTCGTGAGTAGATTGAAAGCCATTTTAATCCTACGAATCACATAATTAAAAATAACCGTTAATTATGACGAGCAAAATTTTGAATTTATTTTAAATTTGGTTCTCTCTACCATTTAAAAAAAAATCGCCAGCAGCCTAGTACCCTGTCAATAGCATGTCTCGATGGGAGAACGTCTACTATCCATCGTTTGTCCAGACAAGTTAATTTTTATTAATTTTACTATCTAGACAATAAATCATGCCAAGTAAAATTAAATAGCTAGCATAGCTTTGGTCAAATAAATAATAACAGTGACTTAGATAGAGATGATACTATTATTTACAGCTAAGTGTTAACCACCACCTAATCTCAAATCAATAGTTTCACAATGAATCCTCCAGATGCAAAAGTGATCTACACTAACAATTATTCAGAATTAACCCTGAAGTGGTTCATACTGGCGATACCGCAACTAATCCTTTCCGATGTAGAGAAAGGCCTTAGTGTCGACACGCATAATTAATTACATCACCTACGAACTGGTGATGTAAATTTCCTCCCACTTAAATTTTTAAAATATTTTTTAGGGTTAAAAATCTATTTAATTAAAATAAATTTATTAATTTCAAAAACCACATGATTCGAAAGATTCCAAAACATCTTTCTCTGTATATGATGTAAAAGATTTCGGTTTGCTAAATCATCTCTTCGTGTTTTAATGCGTAACAAATAAAATTCGATGAATACACAATTTTTTCTTTACTTTACAGCTAAGGTAGTGATTAAAGGCCTTTAAATATTTTATTTTTACGTTACACATTTTTAAAAAAAAATAATTTATTAAGATTAAATATTTTTCATTTAATTAATCCAAAATTCGGAATTAATTTTTATGTTTTTCTAAGATATTCGATTTTTAAAAAAAAATCATCTTAAACGTGCTATTTTGTAAAAAATAAAATATCTAAAATTTTTTCATTTAATTAAAAAAACTTAATTTTATTTTTTATTAGAAAATATTAATTAAAATCAAATTTTTCGAATTAATTAAAAACAATAGAAAAAATAAAACAAATATATATCATCCATGCAGTTTAAATAAATATAAATGAAAGATATGTATATATGTCCCGATTTTATAATCAAACCGAAACTCTATTGACTTTCAGTCTCTTATTCAAAGAATAACTCATAATCTTTCAATCCCTATCTGAATTAGCTTTCGGCATCCAAATTGTATCAGAATTCTTCGATATGCAGTGTTATACAAATACAACACTATTTGGATCATTACATATCGAAAAAATAGCCCCGAGAGACCCAAACATCAGCCACTGATTTTCCAGCACTGATTTTGCCCAAAAAACTGCAGAAAAAAAAAATTACATGTACCATGGCAAAAACCACCGCTACTGCCGCCGTCGATTGCCGCCGATTTTGTCGCTGTTTTTCACGTTCTTCAAACCTTCAAACATGTTCTTATTTTCTTTTTAATAAACTAGAAAAAAAAACTTAAATAACATAATATTTTTACAACGAAACCTATGTCCCGTTAAGGTTCACAATCGATCTAAAACTTAAAATAATCACGATCAACCCTCGTGATAAAAAAATAATTAATAAGTATCATTCAACCATTCAATCAAACATGAATAAAATAATGATAATAAAATCGGGATTAAAACGCCTGCAAAAACAAAGTTAGCACAGTTTTAAATCTACCAAAATTAAAACGACTTTGATACCAATTGTTGGAGGTAAAGCGCCAAGATCATTAATTTGTAAACGATTTTTTGAAAAAATAAAACTAGACAGGTAATTACCGAAACAGGCTTCATAAAAACTTTTTGATGTCGAACGATCAAAATAAAAACCCATGCCACCATAGTTAATTTAGATGAATACTTTTTGGTCGATTCTTCAACTACGAACTTTAATTCTCCGAGTTGAACCTCCGATCAGACCTTCTACTGTATTCCCAATGCGATTTCCAAACGTAGTGTGGGCTACGATCCTTCGAGAACTGGTACCGGCAGAACCTGGATAACCTTAGTCTTGAAAGACAACTACTGAATTTGGTTCAGCTTACCTGCATATTGATAGGGTTACAACAGGAACCAGTGAAGTAATTATGACATAAACTTCTAGTGTGATCCAGATACCCATCCAACAGTTTTTGTAAATATGCAAACCTTCCAGCGATTTTTATAATTATAAAAATCTTGCAGCGGTTTTTACATTTTCATAAAACACTAAATTACAGTTCATACCATTAAAAAACTATAATTGCATTCTTAGCCATAATCTCAAAACCAATTTGTATTAAGTTCCTGTTATTAAATGCATAACTCATTTATTCACGTTAATATTTCTGATACCTGCCAACTAAATTTAATTACTGACAATTTAATTTAATCGGCATCTTTAAAATTCTTTAAACCCTTCCGCTTAACTTATTTGGCTGCCAGATAATTAAATCCACCTGCAGGGTTTGGCCCAATCAAAATTTATAAACTTCCTTAAGGGGTATCGTCAATCTCGATCAATCGAGACGTGGATTCCGTCAATAATTAATATTCACCATATAATTAATACCGCTATCTAACTTACCGGGATTATTGACCCATAAAAGATCACACCCTTTAATAAATCAAAACAACAAATATTAAATATACGTAAATAATAATTATTTCGGGATTAAGAACATATACACTCATAATAACCATGGGGTGTAAATTAATTTATATAATCAATATAAAATTATTTACCCTAATGTGGTTTTGTTCAATACACAAAGTGTACTAGTACAACGAGTCGGAATAATAGACGAAACTATTATCTGTTTCTCGTAATCAAGACATGCCTACTAAAACTCTGTGCTATAGTCGTACCGATGGTTTGTCTAATTTCATCTAAATTATGAATAATAAATTTATATTCTATAAGAACCTATAATCTGATCTTTTGTGTGCAACATTTGTGTGCAAACTGTACTCTACACACTAAATTAAATACTATACAGAATAAAAGATATCCATGCATAATATTTAAAGATATAATATGCATACATTGTTCATTAAGATTCTCATAAAATAGAAAAATTAATTTTATTAAAATAAAATTAAATACTAAAACCAAATAAAATCTATGATTTTTAGTATACAACCCTGACACTTATCCCATCTATTAACATTTTTCAGGTGAACACGTTGAAGAGTAGATGACTTTTGTGTTGCAAAGGACGCCTCCTCTTATGATCTCCATTAGGATGTTGAGTTGGTTTTAGTATTGTTTAAATAACTAGTGGATTATTGGCTTATGACATTAGAATTTTAGAATATTATTAATTTTTTGAACTATTATATTTTTGTTTAAAAGTTTGCAATTAATTCAATTAAGGTTTACTTTATGGACTATCATCGTGTTGTGTTTGGTATTACCATTGGTGGGCTTATGTGTTACACAAATAATGATTTGTGGTTCGCAGCCGGTCATGTCCCGAATTAGGGTTTGACATCTCTGGTGTCGACTCATTTCTTCGTTGGTGTCGACTCAGTTGAGAGACTTTGCTACTAAAATGTCGGTGTTGACACTTGTCTGCTTTGGTGTTGACTCAGCCATCCCTTTCTTAGGTTATTAGTGTTGACTCAGCCAACCGTCTTTGGTTACTAAAAAATCGATGTCAACACTTCTCATCTTTGGTGTTGACTCAGCCAATTGTCTTTGGCTACTAAAAAATTGGAGTCGACACTTGTCTACTTTGGTGTCCACCAAGCCAAATGAATTTAGCTATTGGAATTTTGGTGTCCACCTTTTTCTTCTTTGGTGTTGACCCAAACTTCTAATTTTTTAGAGGATGCCTTTAGTGTTGAATCATCTGCTCGGTGTTGACACATATGGGTCAAAGTCCAGGGGATCACTTGATGTTTTGGTGTCGAATCATTGCATATTTTGTGTCGACACACTTTGAGTTGCTTGAATGGTGTCTAGGTGTCGACTCGTTTCATCTTTGGTGTCAACACATAGAATCAGACAGTCCAAAGAATCACTTAGTGTTGACTCATGTGTGCATTGGTGTCGACACAAGTTGATTTCCGTCAAGGTACTAAAGTGTCAACTCATGTATATGTTGGTGTCGACTCAACTTGTCCTTTGGTCCTAGACTTGGTGTCGACACAGGTTGTAGTAGGTGTCGACTCAACTGGGATCCCAATCCAATACTGAGGGTGTCGACACAATCAATCATTGGTGTAGACACAACCTGTTATCTTGAAACGTCTTAAGCAAAACGTTAAAGGTGTCGACCCTAAACCTTAATGGTGTCGACACACTTGAGTTTGTCAAGCGTGTTTTGCCTTGTCGACACAAACGTTCTGTACAAGAATACTAAGTGTCAACCCATTTAGCACTAAGTGTTAGTAAAAATGGCATAAGGTGTCGACATATAAGCGTGTAGTGTCGACTCAACTTTTTTGAAAAATATTTAAATTAATATCTTTTTAAACTTTTAATTTGAAAAAGTAATTTAATAAAATCATCAAAATCTTATAAAATGCACTTTGGGCTAACATAAGTGTTGCTTGGTGAAATGGTCATGAGAAGTTGGGTGTGGGTAGATATTGATTTGTTTTGGATTTGAAACCCTAGGAAAGGGATGATGGTTGAGATCTTGGGGTTGTTGGTATGCTAAAGAGTATGGATGAGTGATTAGAGAACTAATTGAGCTAGATGTAGTGGTATGTGTGTTGATACTGTAGACATCCCAATTTGACCAAATCGAATCTTAGGCATCCATCCCGAATGCGCTCTAATGACGAGAATATGAGAATTATGCTCAAGGATACTCCTTAGCGTGTAAAATCAGGAATTTAGATCAAAACTGAAGAAAACCACCAATAACCTTCAGGCCGTGACATTCATATCCTCATGGCCGCCACTTTTTTGAAAACCATAGAACATGCCGTGTCCTTACTCTCACGGCCACTACCCTTTTGACAACCCTAAAGTAAGTCGCGACTTCCTTTGTCACGGTCGTCACTTTTTTCAAAATCCGAAACCTAATCGTGACTTTTGAAAGTCACGACTGTCCTTTTCATTCCCATAAAGGTAGCAGTCGGCACTATACAAAAGAAAAAAGGTAGCGGCCGTCACTTTTACACCTTTTTGGACATGTGACAACATTTCAGAGGCTCTTTAGGCTCCCACTTTGCCTATAAATAGGCGACATTTTCAGCAGAAATAGAGGAGAAACAACCTGGACAACTAAACTCTGCCAAAATTCATTCTCACCCGATATTCCAATATCCATCCCACACTTTTCGGGCTTTGTTCGTGGTCTTGCTAGCATCAAGGGAGGTCTTAGAGCTCGTATTGGCTTGGAAACACCCATTCTTACATCCGATGAGGCATTTAAGGTGAATATTCGTACGAGATAACCTTAGGAACCCACAACTCTTTTCTAAACCCTCATCTTCTCTCTCCCGAGAGAGTCGTGTATAAGGTTTTCTTTGTTTTCTTATTGTTTATTGGTTACTTATGTTGATAAAAGCACATTCGTATAAGTTTTCCTTATAAACAGCATATTTGTAGTTTTTTGTTTCGTATAAAATAGCTATTCTCATTTTCATTTTTATGCTCACAAGTACACAGAGCACGTGAAGAACTTTTTGAGGTTCTAAAAGCAAGACAGTCGTGACCTATTAATGTCACAGTCCTGTGCTTTGTTAAACCTATAGTAACGACTGTGACCTTTGTACACTTGGTTGACACTTTTCGGTCTTTGTTTCTCATGGCTACAATATCATGTTATGTCGTGATGTTTCTATAAGGTTAAAAGCATGAAAACCATTTTTAAAAACTTTATGTTATCCTTTTATCCTTAAGGCCTTTCTTCCCTTTATTTTGTTTAGCGTATTTTGTATCATAGTCCATGTTCCTGTTTGGAAATGGATGATAGATCTGGCCTAGATTAAATGGGTCGTGGTCTCCATTCTGTATACCTCATTTCTCTCTGTTTTGTAGATCTAAAAACATGGCGGCCGCATCTTTTTTTTCATATTTGTCAGGGCTGCCATATCCCATTACTACGCCATGAGATTTTGTGAGGCCAGTGACATAAAAATGTGTTTTAAGTATACTGTTATTCATTTTAACATCCTGTACATTCTATTTTAGAGATATTACTTCTGTAAAGGATGGAGGATGACAGATCTTGTGAGACCCTGACCCGTTTTCTTTTTCGGCGTTTTCAGATGCGCGTTACGTGTTTTCGTTTGAGCAAGTTTTTATTGCTTTTGATGCATGATCGGGCTTAAATATGCATGCGGGGTAGGTTCCCAGGACCATGGGCCGTTGTGGTACGAATTTTAAAATTTCAAAAAAAAAGATATTTTGGAGGCCTGTAAATATCTGGAGTTAGATATTTTGAAAATTATATTTTCTAAAACTTCTCTAACAAGCTTTCTGTTTTCTCTCTACCTTCTCTCTAACTTCTCGGGGGCCTAGGGCTCGATTTTCGACGATCAGATTATTGATCATTGTTATTGGCGTCGTGGTCTACGCGTTTATCCGAACAGAATTCTATTCTGGCGAAGCTCGATTTGCACGTGGATCGAGATGTCGAGTTTTGAACGCATTGAGGTAGGATTCTAGACCTGTATGTTGTATAAGAGTGCTATGGGTAATTAGGTGTATTTTTATCGGTCAGTTAGCTGTAGATCTGATTATCTATAATGTCAGATTTTTGGGTTAAAAACCAGTTGTTAGTTGATGTTGGTGGATAAAATCGTGTTTCGAGAGTTTCTTTCGGAGGTTTGGTGTTTGGCTTGGGCATGTGTATGTCCAAGGGTGTTGAATCGGTGTTCGAAGGCTTCGATTCGAGGTTTGGAGGTGGAACCCGTAGCTTAAAACGGTTTCTGGGCTTGTTCGGTCGACTGAACCCATAGGTTCAGTCGACTGGATCATAGTTCTTGAGTTCGGTCGATTGGACCGTGGGGTTCGATCGACTGAATTGTGCATTGAGGCATTTTTGTGGTTTTTCAGTGTGTTGTTTGGTCGGCTGGACGGTGTTGTTCGGTCGACTGGACCGTGGGGTTCGGTCGACTGAACCTGGGCAGTTTTGTGTTTGTGGTTTTAGTTTTCGATTGGTGTCCTATGGCATTCAATTGATTAATTTATGGGAATTAGTTGATTCAAATACCAGTGGATTCCTTTTTGCGGTTCGGTTGGTCTTGTGGCGGTTTGGGGGTCGTGTTGTGGCCTCGAGTGTTTCGTTTAGATGTCGTCCTTGGGTTGACGTGCATGGTTAGATTTTGAGGAGTTGTGGCACGATTGTGTGCGTGTTGATTATACTCGGGATGTGTAGGTCCGTGCTGTGGTTTTAAGGTTTGGTTCTGGTGAGAATCGGTCTGAGGGAGGTCTGGGTGTTGATCTCTGCATTAGATGTTAGTTGTCCCGATGTGTGGACGGGTCGTTCTGGTGAACGGATCACGGTGTGTGGCATATGATGTCTTATCGGGTTATGTGGCATCTTTATGTGGAACGTTGTATTTATACGTACTTTGTGCTTATAGAACTGTGGATAGTTTTATTTGGTACATGATAGTCGGATAAGTGGCCTTCTGTGGTCTTGAAGCGATTAGAGCTTCGATTTGTAAATGCATGTGATATGCTCGGTGTTACCCCATTAATTTCAGTTTTATCCTGTAATATGCGGTGTTATCCCGTGGTATGTGGTTTTATCCTGTGGTATACGGTCTTATCCCGTGGTATAATTCGTGGTCGGCGGTTTCATCCCGTGACTTACGATAAAGTATGCAGTTTTACCCCGTGGTTTAGAACGCAGTTTTACCCCGTGGTTTGGTCTATGGTTTTACCCCATAGTATACGATTTTATCCCGGAAATGTATGTTTATGTACGGATCTTTATATCAGTGTTAGGACTGTGGTTGCAGCGTGTGAGGGTCGGTTGTATGTATCATGGATTGCATGTACTGCATTATGGGATGGATAGACCAGTTTTCAAATTGTTTGTAAGAGTCGTGAGAATTGCAATCTAAAAATTATTTTCCAACTGTTTTCAAGGTTCTTGTGAGTGAGTCAAAAACATGGTTGTATCCTCGCTTTCCCTTGCATGTGAAATTGTTTTTTTAAGGCTTGAAAGAGAGTCTAAAGCTGCACTTCGATTTTCTTGCATGTTTTGTTTATACTGCATACTTGTCTAGTTTCTGTTGAGCCTTAGTTCACGGTGTGAGATTTGTTTTTCTTCAGGTACCAGTCACGCTGGTTGATCTGGAGGTGCTGGAGAGGTGGAAGTGTTATAGTCTTCCTTTTTGTTTCTATCTGTATCATGTATGCTTATTACATGCTTCTCGGCATTGGAACCTTGTGTGTATGCCATTTGGCGTTTATATACAATGCATGTATGTCAATTTTGAGAGTGTATTCTCGGGCTAGGTGTCGTGGTTATTTGTTTATGGGTGTTTCACATGACCCGGGTTTGGGGCATGACAGATCTAGCCTAAAATAAATGGGTTATAGTCTCTGTCCTGCATGTCCTGTTCGTTTAAGTTTGTTTCGAACCCTGTAAGCAACCACACCCCTTTTTGAACCTGAAAATACCCTAGCCGCAACATTGGTTGCTACGGTCATGAGTTTTTTACACGTCCAGTAATTTAAATATGATGTTTAAATCTCTTCTATTTATTCTGTACAGCATGTTCATAACATGTTAGGTGCAGAAACATTGTTTTATGACCCTTAGATCTTTATTTATACATTTCATCGCTTCTTCACATGTTTTTCCACTTTGCTTTACTAAAACGATACGTGTGGCATATCTAGAAATAATAACCAAGTCGCATGACCTTATGATCATAGTTAAAATTTTGTTTCTTTGCTTAATTTTGTTTGAACTCTCTTTAACCTCACATTCTGTATATGTTACCTTTAGAAAATTTACAACAAGAACCAATATTGACAAAGTAGAGGCTAACCTCACGGTTGGGGAAAAAGGGTGCCTAACACCTTCCCTTTTTGTACTATAGCCCCTGAATTCTCTTTTTCTCTAGTCACGCTTTAAAAAAAAAGACCTACAACCTTCTTTTGTTTTTTTTGATTTTTCTCAAAAACTAAGTGGTAACTCCATTTTATTTAAAAACGTGCTCGGATTGCTTGGAATTTTTGTTTTAAAAAGAAAAGAACATTTTTCTAAAAAATAGATATTTAGTGCACCGTTTCCCACAAAAAACTTATAGAACATTTTTTTAAAAATAATAGATATCTAGTGCACCGTTTTTCACAAAATCTTATGCCCGTAGATACATGTTAGAGTTGTGTATGGGATGAATACCATGGTTTAATTTGGGAAAAACTTTATAAATGTTGAATTAGATGGATGTTTGATTTGGTTTAAATTATTTTGTGAATTTTGGAAATGAGTTTTAGTTTATATTTCATGGTTTAAAGTAATTTTTAATAGCATTTTATACCCTAGAACCCATCCCTTTGAGAAAATTTTTGGTTTGAGGACTTGGTTCAAAAAAACTAGTTTTGTTGGTTTAGTCTCGAATAAGAGTCTGCTTGAGCGGTTTTGGATCCGCTCAAGTGGTTTATTACTCGAGAGAAAAGGGTTTCTCTCGGTCAAGTGGCCGTTCGAGCGGTGGTGGGTCTGCTCGAGCAGACTCACTTGGGTTGGGTATGAGGTTTCATTTTCTTAAATAAAAAGTATCTTTTCATCCAAACTCGGTTCTGGGACTCCTTTTGCGATAAAATGGAAGCCCTAAGAGTCTTTCCTTTTCATGGTTTAACTCTCCTTTCTAAAACTATTTTGGAGAAAATAGTTTTAGTGAAATAATGGATGCAAAGCGAGTTTTCAAAAGGGCTTTTCTCTGGGGTTCGATTGAGCGTAATGAGTTTCCGTCGGTGGATCACATGCCTTGGTAGGTTGGATGTGAGGTGGTAGTTATATGGAGTAAATTGAAATTTTAGTTACGGTAAAATGTTGAAGATTCGTGGATTTATTAGGGATCTCAGTGGAGACCTAAGTAATTAGGAGTTTTGTTGAAACCCTTTGTGTGATTGATATGAAAGATTAAACCCATGTTGGGAATGTAATTAGGGGTTCGTATTGAATTTGAACTCAACTAGAGAGTGAGTGGTGATTCTAGTTGTGAGATCCAGTTCTGTTTTATTTTCATAATGTTTATTTATTATGTTGGTTATTGCTTTAATCATTATAGAACAGCATGTTTATATGTGTTATGCATGCGGGGGTTTGGTTCTGCTTCTTTTGTTCGGGTTTTCACCCAGTGATGGCCGCTCAAGCGGTGGTTTATTCGCTCGAGCAGACGGGTGGAAGAGAGTAGGTATGTTTGAGAAGATCACTATTTGCTCGAGCGGGTGGGTGGCCGAGAGTTAGATCAGTGGGGGACCGCTCAAGCAGACAGCCTGGCACGAGATTCTTTAAAGACAGCACATGCCTAGATTTTTGAACCAAAGCTAGTCTTGTAAGTTTCTTTTCTCTCTCTACACAAAACCTCTACCTTCTCTCTAGCTTTAAGCTTGGTTCAGGTTCGGATCTTGGCATTAGGATAGTCGATCCTCGATATCCTTGTCGTGGGATTTATGTTAATCTAAGTGAAATTGCATTTTGACGACTTTGTTTTCTCGCCAGTGTTCAAAGCTTTGAGTTTTAACTCGTCGAGGTGGATTCTAGACTAACTTGCGTTAAAAGGGGTGATATATGCGATTATGTGCATTTTCTACCACTTTAAATTCTATAAATGTTGAACTTTGTGTTTAAACCGTATTTGGTTGGGACAAAAAGCATGTTTTGTGTTGTTATGGTTTAATACAAAGTTGGTGGACATGTGGATGTTCGTGGTTTCCAAAAAGGTGGCTTTAAAAATGGAGGATTTTATGTAAAGGTTATAAAAACCTAAGTTTGAAGGTTTGGAGCTAACCATTGGGGTTGAGTCTTGGTTTTAAAACGTTTCGGTTGAAACGGTGAACATTTTGAAAATATTGATTGATCTCCATGGTTAAATAGATGATGTGGCGGAATGCCATTGAACGTTTTGTATCTGACTGTGTGTATGTACAAACATTTTCATAGTAGGTACGCATTTTTAATGATTTAGAATATGTGCCGTGATAGTGCGTGTGTATTTGGGCCACCATTGCTCCTCGGTGAAAATTTAAAAACTTTACGCATGTTGGTGCTTCGCTCCTTCGAGTTAATCCATGTAAATAAAGTGGTTGCCCCATTGAGAGACGTGTCCCACTGGGAGGCGTGTGTTATTGTAACTCCGTATAGAATTTGTTATTATCTAGCGGGTCATTGGATGCCCCGAAACTAGGATATGAGCGAGAGTCTCTAGTTGTTACCTTCGTCCCCGATGCGACAGAGTCGGTACATAGGAATCATTGCCAATTGTGGGAACCGAGTAGAAAATAACATTTTGTTAATATTTTCTTAACTGTTGGACATTATTTGCATCATATGAAATGCGTGGTTTTGAGGATGGAAAGCGATTTTGAGGATGGAAAGCCATTTTAAGCCTCGCGTGGTTGAGTCTACTCTATGCTATGTGATTGCATATCCTATTTTACTTTATTATAGTCTATTCTTATTAGATTTCGACTCACGTTGTGGAATTTAAAAGCCTTTGTTAGGTGACTGTGATCACGAGAGATGATTTAGTGGAGCCCGAGTAAGGCAAAAGATTTTTCGTAGTTTTTCTCTTTTGTTATGAAATCATGTACAGATATATATGTATTTTGGACTCACAACATGTTATCTAAGGGCCTAAGGCTATGGTTTCATATGTTATTTGCATATGAGATGTGAGCTCGTGTTGGGTTGGGAATTCCAGTTTGAAAGGTTTTATTATGGTATGGAAGAAGTTTCTTGATCCAACTAATGTTTTGTCCCCACATTTAGCTTATTCAAATCCATGTTCAAAGAGTATGTTTTTAGGTGTGTTTTTTAGACTTGAGAAGATTTTCTGGTTTCTGGCTGGAAAATTTCTCAGGCGTTTCACTGCTTGAGCGGGCCTCTGAACGCTCAAGCGGACAGCCGTTGTGACTAAAAGTTGGGTTTTGTTTCGAAAGAAGGCTTTAGTTGTAGAATCTTGGGGGTAACCCCTTTTTATTCAAAATGGCATATTTTGTTAATTGTTTTGCAAGTAAAATCTCATTTTCGTTTTGATTTTTCGATCCGTTTGAGTTCGGGCAGTTTTGATGGATCGTGGGAACCCAAAATGGTTGTTTCGTGGGTTTTTCATGTGACCCGGGTTTTGGGGCGTGACAACTTGGTATCAGAGCTATGGGTTTGAATACCTAAGAGCCGTGGGAAGAGGTTGCATCACCTGTGAGGATGATTGTGTGTGCTTGGTTGCCTGTATCTAAATATTTTCATAGCATTAGTATGATAACATGTTGAGTACGTAAATGCCGTGTATACGTGAGCATAGGGGTTGGATCTTAGAATTGATTGGTCTTACCTTTCGACGTTTGATTTAACAAACTTGGACGCCAAGTTAGAAATGTGTTTGGCCGACGTATTTTTTTTGTTTGAGTAATTAAAAGTATTATAAAAAGAAAAAAAAAATACACGAATACAAGGGGTATACCCCAAGCCAAACAAACCACCACCAAAAACAAAGCCAAAAGCAACCAAAAATAGGCTTTAGGCTTAGCCATAACCAAACAACAGCAACCAAATAAAAACCCTAAACCAACCGGCAAAAAAGGGGCCCCAACTAGGACCAAAAATCGCCCCACAAGAGGGGAAGCCAAACAACTTGCTAGCTAAACAAGATAAAGACTAACAAGGAACCAAGCTAAATCTAGCCAAACCGCAGTAGCAAAGATCCAAACAAAGAACCAAGCTAAATCCAGCCAAACCACAGCAACAAAGATCCAAATCAAGACAAGAAAAGAGGAATCACAGAAATGCAAAACCAACTGCAGCACATTGGAGCCAGATTAGCATTTAAGCAACCCCAACAAAGGCAAACTGACTAGAACAAGAGGCCAAGATATAACAAAAAAAAATTCCGCCGCTGATCCTGTACAAAGAAAGCATCTAGTCGCTGAGCCTGGATGAGACTATGGATGAAAAGACCACAGCCACACACACGCACCCAGCTGAAAACTTACCCAAACACACGCACCCAGTCAACTCATCACTTTTATCAGTTCCCCTCGGTATGTAAGGTGTGTCTACATGATCTTAAATGGCTATGTGTTAGCATGATTATGTGTTTTATGTTAGTTATAACATGATGAATGAAAGCTTATGTTGTTACGTTCTATGTTGCTTTCGTATAGAAGTTATATCTGCACGAAGAGGACGAGGCCATGGTCGAGGCCGTGGCCGTGGTTTAGGTTAAGGGGATGTGCTAATCCCTGATGCTGGGGATGCTAATGCTCCCCAAGGACCGATAGATGGGGTAGGTTTGCTACGTGAGATGATAGGCTCCATCTGTCAGCTAGCCGAGGCTGCTAGGGGAAGGGAGAGGGTGCCCGAGCAAAGGGCAACTGTCGCGATAAGAGAGTTTCGGCGTCTTGACCGTTCTACGTTTGTTGGGGATCCCAATCCCAAGGTGGCCACAGAAAGGTTGGAGCTTGTGACCAGGATTTTGGATACACTACAGATAGTTGAGGATGACTTGAGGGTTGCACTTGCCGCATTCCAGTTGAGAGATGACACCCATGAGTGTTGAAAGTTTTCTAGAACTACTGTGGGAGGCACATGGGAGGCATTTGAAAAAGTATTTCTGGATAAATACTTTCCTAAGTCCTCTAGGGATCTTTATCGAGAGGAATTTCTTTCCCTTACCTAAAGGGTAATGACTGTGGTTCAGTATGAGGCAGAGTTTACCAGCTTGTCCTGTTCTGCACAGAAAATTATATCTACAGATGAGTTACGTACAAAGAGATTTGAAAGGGGTTTGAGACCCGCGATCCGAGATCGAGTGGCGGCATTTAAGATGCGCGTCTTACAGAATTGGTGGAAACAGCCATTACTGTAGAAAATACCGTGAATGAGACACGCAAGGCTAAAGAGAGTAGAAACTAGTAGGACGGAGGAGGTGCACAATCTCAGGGGCACAGGAACAAGCACCAGAGGTCGTCTGGTCTGAGTTCTCATCCTGTGGGATCATATCAGCAGCAGTTTTCTTACACCAGCACCCTTAGTGGCTTCAACGGGAAGGCCAGAGCAGAGATAGCTCATTTGTTATCGATGTAGACAGCCAGGGCATCGTGCATTGGATTACCCCCAAAAGAGGCAGTTTCATAGTTTAGTGCCCGTTTAGTCACAGGGGAGAGAGCCACCAGTCTATTTTGGGTGTGGGTAGTCGGGGCATTTTCGTAGGAACTGTCCTCGAGGGGGGAGTGTGCATAGCATGGCAGATGCACCGGTCGTTCCACCCACATGGGAACAATAGACATATCAACAGCCTGTGGCTCAAACATCTAGGATTGTAGACGGGGTGCCTCAGTACAATCAGTGTAGTAGTCAACAGTCTAGGGCTACGGTGGACAGATTAGAGCACCACAGGACAGAGCATATGCCCTTACTAATCCCAGTTCTTCTAATGCAGCAGTCGTGCTTGATGCTATAACTACTACATCAATGATCAGAGGTACTCTCTTAGTGTACAGATCATGGGCCAGTGTTCTTATCGACACGGGAGCATCGCATTTCTTTATTTCATCTACTTTTGCTTCTGCATTAGGGTCGGAGATAAACTCATTGGGTAATTTGCTGTGTGTGGAGACCCTGGTTGGTGGGGATCTGATGTTGAGTCGAGTTTGTAGATCTTGTAAGTAAAAGGTTATCGGCCACTGTTTAGAGTTTGATTTCATCATTCTAGACATGACCACGTTCGATATCATCTTAGGGATGGACTGGCTAACCACTTATCGTGCCTATATCGATTGCGATCGATGGAGGGTATCAATTTATACGCTTGAGGGTGATTGCTTTTGTTTTGTAGGCAATCGGGACGAGGGTTTGGTGTCCATGCCCAGTGCTGTGCGAAATCAAGGAAACCTGGGTTTCCACTTTTCTGCTCTTATGTTGGATGAGGCAGTTGGGGTTTGTGGGGAGCTTCCCCTTGTGGTTTGTGACTATCCAGATGTCTGTCCTAACGATCTGTTTGAGTTGCCACCGAGTCGTGAGGTAGAGTTTTCTATCGATCTCGTTCCGGGAACTACTCCTTTTTGGATGCCATCTTACCGCTTTGCACTGGCTGAGTTACGAGAGCCCAAGGTACAGCTTCAAGAGTTGCTTAACAAGGGGTTTGTATGTCTAAGTACATCACCGTGGAGAGCTCCATCTTTATTTGCTAAAAAGAAGGATGGATCTTTGAGATTGTGTATTGACTACCGAAAGTTGAATCAAGTAACGATGAAAAATAAGTATCCTATACCGAGGATTGATAACTTATTTGATCAACTAAAGGTTTCAAGTTGCTTCTCGAAGATTGATTTGAGGTCAAGGTATCACCAGTTGAGGATTAGGGATAAGGAAAAAGCAAAGACCGCCTTTCGAACTCGTTTTGGTCACTATGAGTTTTTGGTTATGACGTTTGGTTTGACGAATGCTCCCACGACATTCATGGGTTTGGCGAACCATATATTTCATCCGTATTTGGATAATTTTGTGGTTGTGTTTGTGGATGACATTCTTATCTACTCACCCACGAGGGAGATGCATTAAGAACACCTACGTATTGTTCTACAGTTTTTGAGAGATCATCGTCTGTATGCAAAGTTTGAGAAGTGTGAATTTTGGATGCCCGAGATAAGGTTTCTTAGACATATGGTATCAAGGGATGGAGTATCTGTGGATTCTTCGAAGACTGACGCAGTGATGGATTGGGAAGACCAAAGAATTTGTTTGAGATCCACAGCTTTCTGGGTTTAACTAGCTATTGTTGACGATTCGTGAAGGATTTTTCCAGACTTGCCATGCCGATGACGTGTCATACATGAAAGGGAGTCAAATTCGTTTAGAGCGAGCCCTGTGAGTTGGCATTTTAGGAGTTGAAGAAGAAGTTGACTAGTGCACTAGTGTTAGTTATTCCAGAATGAGGTTTGGGTTACACAGTGTATTATGATGCATTACATAATGGTTTAGGTTGTGTTTTGATGCAGGAAGGTAAAATTGTGGCTTATGGATCTCGATAGTTGAAGACTCATAAGAAGAATTATCTGACACATGATATGGAAGCTATGGTCTTTTCCTTGAAGGCATGGCGGCACTATCTTTATGGTGAGCATTTTGAGGTTTTCTCCGATCACAAGAGTTTAAAATACTTATTTTCACCGAAGGACTTGCATCTACGCCAACGACGGTGGATGGAGTTCATGAAAGATTACAATTTTGATCTTCAGTACCACCCGGGGAAGGCCAATGTTGTGGTCGACGCTTTTAGTAGGAGATCTCATAGTTTGTTAACTTCTATTGCCTTACGAGAGTGGGGCATGATTGGAGAGGTTGGTAAGTTTGATCTATATCTCGAGGAGACAGAGAAGGGTGCAACATTATTTTTAGTGGTTTCACGACCTATGTGGTTGCTCGTATGCTGGAGGCTCATCATATAGATCAGGAGGCTCAGATGTTACAGGATCGTATTGCTAGTGGAAAATACATCACGAGATGGGTTGTGAGCCCGAATTAGAGTTTGAGATTGGTAGGGAGAGTGTTTGTGCCAGAGTTGTGCCGTACCAATGTATTACATGATTTTCACCATTCTAGTCTTATAGTGCACCCGGGAGGTACCAAGATGGATCATGATTTACGCCGTCAATTCTTATGGAGGGGAATAAAGAGAGATGTGATTCAGTTTGTTTCTCAGTGCCTTACTTGTCAGCAGGTAAAGGCAGAGCATCAGAGACTTGCAGGGTTGTTATAGCCTTTGGCAGTATCGGAATGGAAGTGGGAGAACATCACAATGGACTTTGTATTGGGACTTCCTAGATCGCCTTAGGGATATGACACTGTTTGGGTTGTGGTTAATAGGCTGACGAAGTTTGCACACTTTTTTCCCATTCACGTGAAGCATTCTATAGACAAGCTGAGTAGATGGTATATCAGTGAGATTGTTCGGTAACACGGAGTACCTATATCTATTATTCTTAACCGAGACCTCTGCTTTACATCGCGCTTTTGGTCGAGCCTTTAGGTGGCTTTGAGGACGAGTTTGATGTTCATCACTGCTTTTCATCCTCAGATGGATGGTCAGTCCGAGCAGACTATACAAATCTTGGAGGATATGTTGAGAGCTTGTATGCTTGATTTTTGGGGTTCTTGAGAGGAACACCTACCATTGGAAAAGTGTGCATATAACAACAGTTATTAGTCCAGCATTGAGATGGCACTTTTTGAGGCTTTGTATGGAAGGCCACATCGATCTCTGGTGTGTTAGACCGAGGTTGGAGAGGCAACAATTTTAGGACTCGACCTGGTGCAACAGACGACAGAGAAGATCGCTATGATTCGCTAACATTTGGTGACGGGCTAGAGTCGTTAGAAGAACTACGTTGATCAGAGGAGAAAGGCTTTAGAGTTTGGGGTGGGGGATCACGTGTTTTTGAAAGTGTCGCCACGCCGAGGTTTGGTCAGATTTGACCATAGCGGGAAGCTATCACCGCGTTTTATTGGACTGTTCGAGATCCTTGAAAGGATTGGGGAGGTGGCTTACTGTCTAGCTTTACCCCCTCTGTTGGCATCTGTGCAAAATGTGTTTCATGTTTCCATGCTTTGGAAGTATGAGCCTGATCCGTCACATGTGTTGGATTAGGCTGAGTTACAAGTGGATGAGGATTTTACTTATGAGAAGCGACCCATGAAGATCGTAGACACGAAGGAGCAAGTGTTGAGAGGGAGAACCATTGCTTATGTCAAGGTTCTGTGGCTTTATCACAGAGTCGAGGAAGCGATGTGGGAGCTAAAGTTCGAAGTTCGTGCTAGATTTCCAGAATCGTTTGCTTCGTGACCTTGTAGCAAATTTTGGGGACAAAATTCTTTTATGGGGGGAGAGTTATGAAACCCGGTTCTATTTTATTTTCATAATGTTTATTCGTTGTGTTGGTTATTGCTTTAATCGTTATAAAACAGTATGTTTATATATGTGTTATGCATGCGGGGGTTTGATTCTTCTTCTTTTGTTCGGGTTTTCAGCTAGTGATGGCTGCTCGAGCGGTGGTCTGTTCGCTTGAGCGGACAGGTGGCAGAGAGTAGATCCGCTCGAGCAGATATCTGTTCACTCGAGCGGGTGGGTGGATGAGAGTTAGGTCGGTGGGGGACCGCTCGAGTGGAGCCTTGTCCGCTTGAGCGGATAACCCGGCACGAGATTCTATAAAGACCGCATATGCCTAGGTTTTTGAACCAAAGCTTGTCTTGTAAGTGTTTTTCTCTCTCTACACAAAATCTCTGCCTTTTCTCTAGCTTTAAGCTTGGTTCGGGTTCAGATCTTGGCATTTGGATAGTCAATCCTCGATATCCTTACCGTGGGCTTTGCATTCATTCGAGTGGAATGGTGTTTTGGTGACTTTATTTTCTCGCTGGTGTTCAAAACTTCGAGTTTTAGCTAACCGAGGTAGGATTCTAGACTATCTTACTTTAAAAAGGGTGATACATGCGATTATGTGCATTTTCTACCACTTTAAATGCTATAAATATTGAACTTTGTGTTTAAACCGTGTTTGGTTGGGACAAAAAGCATGTTTTGCATTGTTATGGTTTATTAAAAAGTTGGTGGACGTGTGGATGTCCGTAATTTTCAAAAATGTGGCTTTAAAAATAGAGAATTTTATGTAAAGATTATGAAAAGCTAAGTTTGAAGGTTTGAAACTAACCCTTGGGGTTGAGCCTTGGTTTTAAAACGTTTCGGTTGAAACGGTGAACATTTTGAAAATATTGGTTGATCTCCATGGTTAAATGGATGGTGTGGCGAAATGCCGTTGAATGTTTTGTATCTGACTGAGTGTATTTACAAACGTTTTCCTAGTAGTTACGTGATTTTAATGAATCAGTATATGGGCCATAACAGTGCGTGTATATTGTTGGAGGTAAAACTGTCAAAATCATTATTTTTGTAAACGATTTTCGATAAAAAATTAACTGGACGGGCAAACGCCAAAACGGGCTCCAGATAAAATTTTTGATGATGAACGATCAAAATAAAACCTGTGCAACCAAAGTTAATTTAGAAGAATACATTTTGTCGATCGATTCTTCAACTATGATTTGATTCCGAGTTGAAGCTCCTGTCAGATATTCTACCGTATTCCCTTATGCGATCCTCGAACGTAGTATGTGCTACGAACTATCGAGAACTCGTACCGGCAGAACCCAGATATATTTAATCTTGAGAGAGAAAATATAATATATCAATGATATGATGTCAAACTGGTTCAGTCTACCCACATACATATAGGGCTACAACAGGGACCTGTGGAGTAATTATGAGTAAGACTTCCAGTGGAACACAAATACCTATCAGCGGTTTCTGCAATTATGGAAAGACGCAGCAGTTTCTGCAGTTTTCATAAAATATTGAATTACAGTTCACACCACTAAAGAACTATAATTGCACTCTGATCCACAATCTCAAGACCTTCTAGAATTGAGCTCATGTTATTAAATGCTTACCATTTCTCCCCACGTTAAGATTCTCGATACCCGCAAATTAAATTTAATTACTGACAATTTAATTTAATCGGTATTTTGATATTCTTTAAACCCTTCCACTTAACTTATTTAACCGCCCGATAATCAAATCCACCTGTAGAGTTTAGCCTGGCAAAACTTATAAGGTTCCTTAAGGGGGTATTATCAATCCCGATATATCGGGACGTGGATTCCGTCAATAATTAATATTTGCCACATAAATAATACCGCTATCCAACTCACCTAAAATATAGACCCATATAAGATCGCACCTTCTAATAAATCAAAACAACGAATATTAAATATATGCAAATCAATAATTAT